>WUQG02416682.1:0-40805 GCA_011317285.2 Androctonus mauritanicus | reverse complement strand
AGACTTTACAATCGAAACTATTTCCTCTAATGCAGCCCCTACGGTAGATGTCAAAACCTTTTTGTCATAGACTGTACCTATATATAGGTTAATAAACAGGGACTTTTTATTCTGGAGGATGATTACGTATAAATGTACCGTGTTTATGTTTAAAAGTTTATGTTAGAAGCGCTGATGATATAATTTATTTAATAAGACACGAGCAGTTTTCCACCCCTCTAACCATGCACCCGCCTTCATGCGGCAGCCAGGGTAGTAGATACGGCTCTATGTGCAGAAAATGGGTAGTTAAGCGTGTCAAAATACTGTTACAAACTAAACAAGTTTAATAAATTTTTCTCTAGATTTAAGGAAAAGTTGCACAATATGGCAACACCACCTTTGAGGGTGTCAAAACAACTCCCCAGAGGCGAAGTCTCAATCCTGTAGAATTTAAAATAACCGAGTTACCCTTTTATCTCCACAAACATTTGTACATTTTGTATGGTGATCATTCCAATTAGGAGGGCCTAGGGAGACTTCCGCTCCGGGCCTCGATAGCTGTAGGTCCACTACTGATCATAGAACTATCCCCTGAGGATACGTGAGTCCTACTGTATCGGAAACTATGTTTAATAGTTAATTATCAAAAATCAATCCTTTTAATCATTTTCTTTTTAAGTAATTCTTCAAATATTAATTCTGAAACTTTCGTTTATAATTCAGCGCTGACGTTTCTCGACTGTTTCACCAAAACACAGTATTTTAAATTGATGTAAACAATTAACTAAATCATATTTTAGTAGGATCTCCTTATCTGTATTCATTTCAGCATTTACTCGCAATAAACGAGAGTTGCGAGAGTTTTTAGTGCAGCAGAAAGTTGCTCGCAGATGCACTAAAAACCCACTTTACAGAATAACAAATGCAACACTGACGTAAAACGCGAGTAAAGTAGTGACAAAGCCAAAATAAACTGTTAAATATGGTAGTTATTTTCCTATCAGTGAACAGGCTAAGAGTTTTTTATGAAACTTTAGTTCCAGAAATAAACGATAAAATTTTTTATTCAAAAAAAAAATTTTTTTTTCGATTTTTATCTGATAACATATATAACAAAGAAATCGATAAAAATTATCTATAGATTCTGAAAATTTTTATTTAAATATAATTCGATTATCGAACAAAAGTCGAATGTTATCGAAATTCCTGAAGATGATGGCAAGTTTTTAATCCTGAATGGTGCACATTTCGTTGATTTCTTAAGCGATATCTCAGTTTTTTTTGCAGATTTATCTTATACTGTACTAAATCAGTGGCATTTCCTTTTGTAGGATATTCGGTTTATACAACTTAAGTTAACGAAAGATCTCTCTCTCTCTCTCTTCCCTTCGATTTTTACATTTCTTTTACTCTCGAGTAAATTTTGGATTTTCTATTCTTTATTGCATTTCCAGTGGCAATCACACAAAGTAATTGTTATTTTCTCTGAAGAGAATTTAATAGAGTAAGAAAAGTTTTTCAATTTAAATTCTTTAGCATCAGGAATTATAATTTCAAACAAATGGAGGACCAAACAAGAAAAGAAAAAAATATATATCAAATAATATCAAAAATTTTAATTTATATTAAATAATAAAATGTTTTTGATATAACTTAATCCATTTTTTTTTTTTTCGAAATTTCATAACTGAACGACCAAATGGAATTTATTATTAAAAAAAAATTAAATAAATAAATTTCGTCCGATTGAAACAAAAGTTAAATTCGGTAAAATATATTCAAATTTGACTACGTTCGCATGCCTAGGATGCAAATTTAAGCGGTAACGGGTGTTAATAATGAGTTTAATTTTAACAGTATACGTAATGCTTATCCTGTAACGTAATTTTCAATTATATCTCAAGCTCATATATACAAGATTGAAATATAAATTGCGTTTTATAATTAAATCCATTCTAATTATGTATTTGAAATCCTTTAAATCTATGTAAATTGATGTGAGCTATTTTGTAAAGCAGGATAGTATATATATATAAATTAAATTTCTCTTATTCAGATTAATCTATAGATTAGCCTATATAGTTATGTACTCGTACACGGAATATGTTAATAATAATAATAATAATAATGGAATTTAGATATGGTACGAGAAAACTCGTTTTATGAGCATAAAATATTAAAAGCCCAATTTGCGAAAAAAAAAAAAAAAAATGGAGTCGTGCCACTCATTGGCATCGAGTGTTTAATGTGTTGTCGATGCAGCAATATTCGTAGCAACTGGGATAAAAGAAATGTGGAGATAACATTCAAAAGAGACTTGGTCACTCAAATACAACTTTTGGGAATGATCAAAAAAATGTGTTTTTCTCAAACTTTTTTGATTAAAAAGTCTACTTTCAAAGACCATTATAACTAAGACAAACTTGCTTTTGGATGATTAAACTCCGCAGAGATCGTGGTATGAACCACATAAATCGAAATCAGTATTTTCGATTTTTGGACAAAGTCTCTTTTGAATGGTAGCTCCTCAAATACAGTTAGGATTATGATTTGTGTGGCGCATAGATTCCTATGCAGTTAGAACAGTGTGAAGTCGATAAATCATCACGTTTATCATAATCCTAACTATATTTCCAATTATCACATAATCCTGCATTAACGAAAGCTCTTTATGGCATTCAATCTACGTGATTTTTCGCCCAATGACCTGAACAGGTCATTTGAATACAGCGGCATTATCGGGCTTCTGTCAGAAGCCGTTTTATCTCAAAAGGGGAGCTTTGTGCTTATTATAATGGAGGAGAACCTTCCATCCCGTGCTTATTAATTACAATATTGAGGAAATTAGTATGCGTATCGACGTTTATAGAAAAATATATACATATATAAAACATGTAACTCACAGTATATAATACTTAAAAAGTAATTTTGTTATAACTTCGTGCAGCAGTAAATATTTGTTTCTAAATGAGATAGATTATTGATTGATATTTCAGAAAGAGCATCGGGATGAATGAGAAAAAAATTAAGTTTTAAAAAAAAAAAAAATATTGCATTTTGTTTTTAAAATAAATTGGATTCGAAAGAATTTATTTGCATTTAATATGTTTTCGTTTTTTACTTTTTAATTATAGAAAAGTATTGATTATATATTTTCTTATAGCGAAAAACTTTATGATTTCTGAAATTTAAGAAGCTCGCCAAAACAAACTCATCATACAGAAATAAAAAATCCATATTTTAATATTTAATTCAAAATTCCTGAATAATTACGAAATGCTAAAATATCTAAGCATAAAAATTTTCTTTTAAGCTTTTAAATTGAAATTTAACACAAAATTTAAATTCTGCATATAATTAGATGGAAGATGGAGGGGGGAAAAAAGAGAGAGAGACGAGATGCGGAATTTTTTTTTTTTTTTCCTCTTTACAGTTACATCGCTATTATTTTGAAACATCTCTTTTTTATAAAAAGTTACTATAATTTATTTGATCCGTTTATTATTACAACTATTAATCTTATGTTAACATTGAAATTCAACGTCCGAAATTACAAACTTTCGGATGGCAACAAATTATCTTTGTTACAAATTTGTTGGTCGTATTTTTCATTTATCTTCTTCGCATCGTCACGTTCAGTTTCTTCTCACGATTTCTTAGTTACGCCACAAGAGTTATCTGGTTATTATTTTCTCACAACACGAAAGGTGGAGGGGAAAAAAAAAACAGGCTTCAGTATACGTGACAAGAACACGCATAAGACTTCTCTACATAAATCAATTCCTTCTCCTTCGCTCCTACAGCTGAACAATGTTTAAGGCTTTATGTTATCATTAGTCGAATCTCTCAGAATGTTTAGGTATTCGGTCTGTGAGGGAAAAACATCGTTGATATTAATATCCCTCAACAGATGTCATCATTTTTGATTCTGAAATCTAATCTCGTACAGGCGAAATGTCCGTTTGATGAAACAACACGTTCCGAACTTTCATCATACAACTTTCTGCCGATGATGAATGGATTGATTGTAATGCTACTGAGCGATATTTTTAGGCCACTATAGGTTAGAATTTTGGCCATCCAAAAGAATCAATGGCCGACAATATATCATACATTTACCATCCTGCATAACAAACAGACTTTTGCCTGTAGCATCTGATATAAATGGCAGCAATGCGTGAAAACTGGATTCCATAAATGTCTTCTTCGACATCCATATTTGTAACGCACCTTATAATCATTTATTAATGATTATGCGTTACGCATAAAATCTAAAAGTTTTGTCGGCACGAATTTAATTTTTCTACCTTTTTTACGCTTCGTAATTATTTATCGTAAAAAGAAAAAAAAACTTTTAAAAACAATACAAGATATCGATTTTCTCTCCGAAATTTTAATCATTCTGTTAATGTAAAAATTTTTTTAAAAAATAAATAAAACTAATTTGTTGATTCGCTTTAAAAATTGCAATTTTAGAAAATGAATAATTAACGAATCCGTTGTCTTTTGAAAATAAATCGTCTTACTTGCTGGTTAATTTAAAAAAAAAAAAAAAACATAAAAATAACGTTGTTTTAACTTTTAGCATTTATTTATTTATTGTTTCCTTCTCCTGTTTTCTAACGATCTGAATAAATTATAATCCAAAAATATAAATAATGGAGGAATTTTATTAACGTTTATACTAAGCAGATCGCAATTTAATTAAAAATATTACTTGATCTTAATATCATTTTTTATAAAATTTGCTTTGCAATATATGAAGCAATGCGAACAAATATTTGCTGACTAATTCTTAAACTATTTTCCAGCAAAAAAATAAAAAAATAAATAAAAAATGCTGAATGTATCAGACTTATAAAAAGTGTTATAAAGTAGGAAATGTTATCACTCCAGAAACTGATATTTATCTAGCGAGTGAGTGAGTAGGAGAACATTAATTTGCAGCCTATTTCATCACCCGATGTAATCCTGTGTCTTCGGAGGATGACAAGCATCAAACTTCCCCAAAAAATAAAAAAAAACCTATACTATCTGCTAGGATAAACTTTCCGAAAAATAAAAATCCTCTACTATCTTGGAGGATAAACTTTTTTGATAAAAAATCACAGTTGATGGAAATGGAATTCGAATTCGCGTTACCGATGTCAAGCTAGCGAGTTGTAACTTCCTCGATAGCTAGAAGTTAACGTGCCTCAGATACTAGCAGTTTCTTCTTTTATACGTTAATATATCATTGTAATATGATGTTTCAAACATCCTAAAGCATCTGTCAGAGTTCTTTTCGATTGCCTACTTTATGATCATGATTATAGAGATGAGTAACAGAGATTTCGAAATTTTTTAAACAATTCTATGGAATCAATACATCATAACTCTTTCTTTCACTTTTCTTTACATAATAATAATAAAAATGCATATTTTACTGCACAGTCCTTTCCTATATTTGCAAAGGGAAAACGTACATAAAATACAATGCTAAAAATTATTCTATAATACACCGAACGGTTCCAGATCACACTTAATTATAATTAAAATAAATTAATTAAATTTTATAATATAGTTCGGTTTTTTTTTTTTTTAATAAAAAGGAAGAATTATCTGTAATTTCCTTAACAATACACCGAAGTCTTAAGGAGAAGACACTTTTACAGGCGCACTTATCGGTCGTTACTTTTTTTTTGTATCTATTCAGGCATGTTAAAAATCTATTTAATGCGATAAAATATTTATAAAAATCTGAGAGAAATTCATAGTAAATATTGTTCACGTAATCTTGTATTAATAATAATAAAAAAAAAGAATTAACTTTCTTGGAGGTCTCGCAAATTAAACTAATATTTAATCTTTGCGTGCATCCAAAGAATTGTTATGAATAACAAGACTAGTTTAAATGCGAATCTCGTATAATCTTCTCCTTTCCTTCATTTCCTAACATGATACACAATTTCGCTTTATAGTCGTCCAGGCCGCACGCACTTAGCATTTTATGAGGTTGGACCAACTACCTTCTAATATTTTGGAAACATTTCCGATACTTCGGCAATCTTTGTTAACTTTAATAAATTTTTCTCAGTCAGTAAATTTATAAATCTTGCCAATTCGCGTTAAGAAAAATGAATTCGCTTTCGACTATAAATCCAAAAATCTGATATTCTATCGAAGTTATATGCGCTTTTTTTTTTTTTTTCCTCTGGAAGATCTCCAAATTTCATGCATTAAATCTATTTGAAGTATTCGGAAAATTATTCAAAAGAGTGTGATAGTAATACAGATGAAAAACTTCATTTGGCAAACATTATCCATTAAATAAATATGATTGATTTCTCTATTCAACATGTCGTGCAATATCGGTTCACGAAATCTTTTTAATGGCACGAATTCTTAATTATCGAGTGCTATATCTAATAAAATATTTTTTTATTTTTGGTGTCAAACTGTGAAGATTATCAGGAAAACTAGAATCGTTTCTACGAAATGTCGGATGTTTATCTGTTTTGTGTAGTACTTACAACTAATCTACATTTACCATTTATTAATAATTCCCGAGTACTGTTTTTCTTCTAATAGATTATCCTAACCGTATATGATGACTTTTCCTTACAGTTAAACGTGTATACAAAATACAAAAATCGTTATAAATTATTAAAAATAATTGATTATGCGTCGATTGTCGTAGCAAACTAACTTGGAAGTTAAGACAGAATACGTTGTTTCTTTATCTGATTTAGAAAAAAATCAAATTATAAGTAGAATTTTATATGTAACTTTAGAGAAAGAGAGAGAGAGAGATACGCCGACGGAATATTTTATATTGTTAGTTCTTTTTCCTCCTTTTTTTGGGGAATTTGGTAACTCGTTCAAATCAGAATCAATTCACATCAAAAGTTTCCCGGCTAAAGGGAATTTTTCGGGACAAAACTCCTTGAATTTACTCTTGATTGATATACGTGATATGAAAGTGCACATCATTCTATGTATCTCGCTCACGAATCGAGTATTATTATAAATGATGAACTAACGACGTTTGACATTTGGAAGTAATGTCGTCGACTCTCTCTCTCTCTTTCTCTACTACCCCTTTGAACTTTTTTTCGCTCTATTTTTTCCAATAAAAAAAAAGGATAGAACGTAAAACAATTTATTTTCAGCTTAGTACTTTTATCACATAACTTAAAAGTTTTAAAATACTTTTCACGTATTAATTTTTTTTTTTTTTTTTTTTTTTTAACTTTAAATTCGACGTTAAGCACACTTATTCGATGCTTAACGTCGACATTTATCATTATACAACCGAAGAGAAAAATGTGATAGAAGGAGATTATTTTTCTAAAGATGTTTACTGCATTAACTTCAACAACGTTTCAAGAGATTTTAATGTTATTAATTTTCTAAATATTCAATTAATCCTTCCGACTCCATCAATATCTATTTGTAGTTTATTAAATTAGACAAGATGCCTCATTTATTTCCCGAAATGGCATGAAAAGAAAACTTATCAGTGGATCTTCGTGCGAAATCTTTCGAAAACAGAGCCAGAAAACGGCATTATATCCAGATGACAACCGGGATGTCGAGCCAAATAGGTCATCCTTTGACCGAAATTTTGCTTTTTATAAAATATTTCGATAGGAAACAATTCATGTTGACCCTTTCCAAAAATTCTTTTCTTTTAAAGCCATTACATACAACTACAATTGTCTAATGGATATTATAAAAATCTGATTTTGGATACAACTTTTATATACACTTAAATTTCTTACAGCTTCACAAACAACATAAATTAAACTTTTTTTTATTACGTTCTAAATGTATTTTTCACGCACGAAGTTAACATTGAACGTTTCCATGCTTAACAGGGTCCAACCTGAATTATTAAACGCATCTTTTAGCGACTGATAAACGTATATGTTTGGTAGTGATGAGGATAATAAATATTCCCGTGCGGAACTGAGTTTTATTTCCTACTTTACATCATCGCTTCTACTTTCCATTCGAAAAAAAAATAAAAAAATAAAAAATACGTAATTTAAATGTAATAAGCGTTAAGTTACGGCTCCGTCGTAAAAATCGTAGAGAGAAAATTCGGTTTGTATATATTAAAAGAAGAAAATTCGGTTTAAGTAATCAGATTGCGAATGGTTGATTAATATAATTCTTCGGTCGCCTAAACAAGAGAAATCGTATAATCGAAGTCAAAACATCCAGAGTTAATGCTTTTTTATGTAAAAATTACAAGAGGAGATGTACGAAAAGAGTTTTCTTTGGATTTTCCACATATCAAATATTTACATAAATTCTCGACGTGCCGTCTGACTCGACTCCGAAAGGTTAACCTTTCGTTCTATCCAATTCATTTGATGAAATATCCCGGTTCAAACATTCTTATTATTTATTATTAAAAAGGAGTAAAAACAAAATTTCGTATTCATACCTTTCCAAATAAATTTCTTCTGTGTTTTCGTAAAATGAGAATTTTTAACAGTGTCTACTACTGCACACTTTTGTGCATTTGGTTACTCTTTAATTTGGAATATTTTATTTTAAACCGTACGTGTATCAGATATATTGTCGGAATCATAAATTATGAACCGACATTTAAAAACAATTATTAATCTGATATAAAATTATTGTGAAAAAGGGGACAGAAATTAACCCTTAAACGGGCCAACATTGAAAAAGCAGGGGAAAAATCAAAAATGTAATTCTACTATGTAGATAATGAATGATATAATGTTATTTGTTCTAAAAAAATTTTTATTTCTATTCTATAAAGTGTTACATGGGTGGTATCTATATGTATCACTGCTTGGTTAGTGATATCAATACTTAAAAAAAAAAAAAAAACAGCTAGTACTAAGACCAGTGTGAAAAGAAAATTCTGGGAAAATTCTAGGAGTTCCCCTAATTGTTTAGGGGAACTCCTAGAATTTTTCTAGAATTTTCTCCCTAAACAATACACTAGAATTTAGTATTGTTTAGAGAGAAACAAAACTAAAAAACTACTAAACAATACTAAAAAAACTACAGGAGAAACAATACTAAAAAAACTACTAAACAATACTAAAAAAACTACAGGAGAAACAATACTAAAAAACTATTAAACAATATACTTCTATTGTATTGTTTAGGGGAACTCCTAGAACAATAACAGGCTATGGTACAAATGTGATCTATATAGCCTGTTAAAAACAGTTTTGTTTTGTGGTGCCTATCCATACCACTGCCTGTTTAAGGAATAACAGGCTATGGTAAAAATGCGATCCACAGCCTGTTAGAAGCAATTTTGGTGGTACATATCTATACCACTGCCTGTTTAAGAATTAATAAGATCTCTCTCGTAACAATAATTTTAAATTATTTATTCAAACTTTAACGCGATTAAATTTTTTTTTTATACATTAAAAACTTAAGTCGCGTCGCACTACAGAATGAAAATTCCGACGGTCCATTTTACTAAATAAGATCGATCCATTTATAAATTAGTAATATATCACAAGGTCTTTGCTTTATATTGATTAGATAAAGTGTAAAAATTGTTATATACATATTTTTTAATACAAAATGTCATCTGCAGTAGTCTATCCGAGGTGAATAATTGGTTTAGTTTTCGTCTTTAAATAAAAGTTGAAATTTATTGAATCCTCCTTATTAGACATAAATCTAAGAGAAAATTACTTAAGTTACGCTACTTTTTTTTTACGTAATAATGTTAAATAAAGCGTAATAATGATATTTAAGAGCCGATCCGATTTTGAAATCTTCACACATAAAAGACAGAATCGGCTTAGAATGTTAAAATTATCTTTTTGACACGCGCAGGAGAAAAAAAAAAAAGTTAAATAATCTCTTTAAAATAATAAAGACAAAAAAAATAAAATACCGGCAGGGGGAGCAAAATGCTATAATTAAGTCGGGATTCAGAATTCTTTAAATTTCGGAAATATTTCTTGAATGATTAAAGCTTAATAAAAACTGTGCGGATCTGGTAAACGCTGCCTGAGGCCATCAATACAATACATATATAACTTATTATATAATTTTCAAGCGTCATTTAACGTAATTGTACAAAAATTTTTAAAAGACGAAAGGGGGAAGAAAAAAAAAAAAAAACAAACACGCGAGGTAGGGAAAAATTTCAAACATTAAATTCTTTCATTCTGCAACAGAAAATTGAATATTTCTGAATACTGCAGCGAAATGTTTTTCTTTCAGAGTGTGTGCTTTCAGAAAAAAAAAAAAAAAAAAACAGCCTATATAACGCGAGTTATTAAACACTCTACGTCTTGTTACTAGCGTGCAATTTTCAGTTTTAAAAGTGAGCTAATCTTCTTCACATAATCGTCGTACAGTTCTGTGTGACTAAGCGACAATTACACAATTACGTAATTTAGAATTAAAAAAAAAAAGATAATAATAATACGGATTGCGTGGCAGAAAAAGCGTGTAGAATAATAATATAAAGTAATCTTTAAGTATTAAATTAAAACTTTTCGTCGAAATGCGACTTCGGAAGAGAATTTCGAACCAACCGACCGAAGCCGACCTAACCAAGTATTCATATATAAGCTATTAAAAAGATCGATTATCCGGGAATTCGAACAACCGGACAGGCTAGATCCTCCTCATTAGTCTGAATAATTGATGACATAGGATTACGTGCTAATGAACTTAGTTTCTCTTGTTAAGTGAAGATTTCCGATTCGAATTTTGGTTCTCTAAAGGACCGTAATGAATTCAAAATTGCCTCTTCGTTCTCTCTCTCCTCTCGTTGATGTTTAAATAATAAAAAAAAAAAGTATTTTCTCATCGATTAATTTAAAATTCGATTTAATAAACTCGAATATAAAATTCTTCTCTTTTTTTAACCATAAATTTGTATTTTCTCGTTATAAAACTCGTAAAATTAACCTGTTTAGACCGATCAAACTATGAGAGACAAAAAATAAATATCTCTCGTTTTTCAAGTTTTAAATATATTTAAAAGCTTTCGCTTTTATTGCATTACTTTCTTATTTATTAATAAACGATAAAGGTATAAAAAACAAAAAAAAAAGTTTGCGAAAATTCTCGGTAATAAACGAGCTAAACCTATAAGTAAATGAAACTAATTTTTAAAATTTTATATATATCGATTTCTCCGTGGCTAAATATTTAAATGAAGTTTCCATATTAAAATTTCGATACTTGTTAAAAGTTATTATTAATTATGCCTATAAAAATATGAATCCGAAATTTAATATTTAAGGCAATCTAGTCACGTAAAGTCGTTAACAGTTTTAAACGATGATACAACACATTCTTAAAAATCTCTGGCAAATAGCATAAGCGAAGTTATTAAGAGATAGAGAGAGAGAGAGAGAGAGAGAATCGATGAGTAATACAATAAGTGCATAATTACGACAAGCTCTTTAATTATCTCAAATTTAATATATTTTAAGTTATTCTTTCCTCCAAACTTTTAGAGTGTACCACAAAGAAAATATGTCTGTTTTTAAAGTAACGATATAACCCGTCTGATAATGCCGATTTAAACGTTAAAAATTGTTTAAGAAAACTTTTACGGGAGTTCGAATTCTGTTTTGTATGAGTTTTGTTTCCATCAATATGTTGTTAGCTATTCGACGTAAAGAATGGTTAATAATAATAGCTATACGTTCGTCGATCATTTTAATGTCTACTTACTACATTAGCATAATTATGAAAGGTGCGAAGAAAATTCAATTAATTTTTGCGTCCTAAAAAATTTAATTTGGTTCGAGTCGATTGTGCTAAATCTTAATAATGTTTTTTGTGCGAATGTTGACAGATAAAAGTGACCCACTGCACTTGGACGTTTTCCAATTCTAAAGAATTTTAAATTGGCCAATCTATACGTTTGTAAGTACGTTTTTCGACGTTATTCTCTCGACAAAATTCCTTTTTTTACAACGTAACTGACGTTGCTAATTGGTCTTAAAAGTTAACGTTACGTCTACGGTATCAATTATTAAAATGTCTGATCCGTTGGTAGATTTGAAGCCTACGAATTATTTTTATCCGTGGTAAAAATCCATCTTGTATAGTTAAGCAAATAAACTTGTCGTTAACAAAAATTAGTGCTGAAAGGTTCGCAATTAGATTACGTTAACATTGGGAGGCCACGTTTAATCGGAAGCGAAACTAATTTTTAAACAACAGAGTTTATAAAAAAAAAAAAAAGATCAGCTGCTGAAAATAAACGGGGAGAGAGAATCTGTTTTGTGTCATCCCGTTGTTCTTTATTACTCGCATAATATATTTTCTACTTATTCGGACGAACGACTTACATGCCAGAGTTCAGATATTGAAGACGGTCGGTTCTCTTAACACGCACGAACATCAATTAAATGTTATATTTGTTAAAATACCGATAATTACACAAAGTCAAATTAATTATCTGTTTACATTTAATATCCTGAATTTTCAGAAAGTTTTCTCAACTCCGTATTATGCAATATTCATTACAATAATTGCTTTCTGTTGCAATTTACAAAATGTCCGTTATCGAGGCAGAGAAGAGAGAGAGATAGATATTGAAAGGAATTTCAAATATGAATTGAAGTAGGCTAATCAACCATCTACGTCTCTCTCTTTAATCAGTTCGCACATCTAATTTAAAATTCGAGAAACCAATCTTTCGTCAATATCTTTTGAAGATATATCATCAAAATAAACATAATTCTATAGTTGAATTGTAAAAAATAAACTAAAATCATCCGCTAAAGCATTTGTTCGCTAGGATGTACAGTTATAATCACGATAAGTCTAGTAAAACTTCCAGTTTCAAACATCCATAGACTGCTTGTCTCTTACGATTTGATCGAAGAGTACGACTTTTTCCATTTTTATATAAACTGCTTTGAGTAATAATTTAATAATTATTTTAACAGCAGCTTGATTTTTGCAAAATTAGAGCGAGCGCCGCATTGCTTACAAAAAAAAAAATCCGCTCAAGTTCGGTATCTCTCGGCAAACTATCATCATAACTTTGTTGTAGTGACAGATATCTTGTCGACTAGGGCAACTAATCAGCGAATTCCGATTTTTTCCCCCCTTCTCTTCTACAACTAAGTGAGACAAGCTGTCGCAAGTTCAGTAATGACATGTGCAGATGGGATCAAATCGGCCGAACTTTTGGCTTCATCATGCAAAGAAGCATCGACTAAGCATTAAGATCTTATCTGCACTAAAATTTGTTAATGTTTGTCATATTTCATTAGAGACATTTAATGTTTTCCAGAATTTAATAAAACCCAACTTTTCATAAATAAAGATATTTTACAAGCTAATCGAGGTATTATCTCATTATTCGATTATACCCAGCCATTTTTTTTATTGATAATAACTGAATCGTTATGGGCCATTATAAATGTTTAATAAAACTTTACATATAAAAAAAAAATTATATTTATTTTCTAGTAATTTTTGTAATAGGAGTACTTTATTGGATTTCTCTGAAGCGAACGGTTATCATTACTGCTACTTCTAGTCATTAGCTTTACCAGCAGAAAGAGTGAACAAGGGATTGGAGAGACCCAACTAAAGATTACCTAAATGTTTCGACTTTCTCTAATCGAAGACATTTCGTAAATAAGAAAGAAAAAAAAACTATCCTTTTATCTTACTCTCAACTTTAATTAAACTGCCAATAACAGAGTAATATATCCGCGAATGCTTCTAAAATACGATTTTCAATAATAAACTTTCTCGCTTAAATCTGAAGAAATTAAGTTTGACAGTAGTTAATTTGTAGCATAAAATATCTGTATCGGATGCGTTTGAGTACTTTTTTTTATTATTTTCGAACTTAAAAACGCGTTAAACGTGCCAATTTTTATCATTTTTGTCCGGAAAGAAATTATTTTTGAAAGCGCGTTTTGGCAAGTAAGTTGTATATGTTTTATATTAATGAATATTTTTCTGCGCTACGACGCATACATTTTTGAACGTAAGACGATACAATATATAAATTTTACGCAGTTACCAGACGGAAGAATCGAGTTTTGAGTAATTTATAACTGCACAGAGTTAAAATATTAACGATATTTTACGAAGTTTCATATATAAATTTAATGTAAATGTTAGAATAAGTTCGGAAGAGAAGCGCGATACCAAACATATTGAAGAACGGTAACGTTCTTCTATACGGAGTTTCTACGTTAAAAATCGTATATTTGAAACGTATCTTTGTTTTAATAGATTGTAAATTCAATTGTTTACTTTATCGAGAAAAATTCTGAGAATACTTTTATTTTTTTCATTATTTTATCGCAAGAAAATATTAAAATTTCTAAAAATTACCCCAAGCAATTTTATCATTTTGGCAAATGTTTGAAACTTTTTTAAAATAGAAAAAAACGTGTTTATAAAAATGTTGTTAAAAAAAAAAACTGCCTCGAATTTTATAAAATTAACAAATTAATTTTATTTATTCGAAAAAAATCGTTCGCAAACTTTACAGTCCCGTTTTTATCAAATAAATAATAAAAAAAACGTGTGTGTGTGTAATTTATTTATTTTTTATATAAAATTTTATACAGAAACAGTTTGTGTGATAAATTTTTCGGGTATCGAATCTCTCGCCACTGATTCATCACAAAATTTAGTTATTCCATTTTGCTGCGACTGTTCATTTACCGAAAATAAAACTCTCTCGATGTAGTTTCCGTATTTTGGTGCGCCGGCCACGGAAAAAATTTATCATGGATATCAAATAAAACCTTTTTCGAATAATAATAAAAAATATAAAACGCGCATCATCCGAGAATCGAAACTTTTCCTAAAAACCGGCTTAAATTACATTCATTTTTTGACCCGTCAAAAGGTAGTAAGGTATATTTAATCTTACGATTTATATACGACACTTTGACAATGAAAAATACGATCCGTCTACGACCATAAACATATTTCTTTAAAATGAAATTTTTCGAAAATAGGAAAGTTTGTATATTAAAGTAATACGGTAGAGAGGTATATATATATGTATTCGTCTACCTAGGTTATATTACAGAATAATTCTGCTGCTTTTGCCCATCCAATACACTGTCCTCTCTCCCCTGGCAAGTGCTGTGGGTACAATCGATAATCAAGAGAAACCAGGTAAAGCAGAGAAGCTACAGCAGACAAACGTAGCTGGTTTCATACTAGAACCGTTTCGCTTCACATCGGTAAAATCAGAAATGTTAAGGTTTATATAGGTAAAAAGCAATACTCACTCGTTCTTATGATCTCCTATGTCATCGACAGAAGGTGCCATTGCGGGATAAAGTGTCACTATTAAAACGATTCCTATCAAAACTACGATAGGTATATGATAGGCAAATAAACATGTTCTGAAATAAGTTGTTTTAAAACTGTGCCGGGTGGAGTGGGAAGGGTGACTCTCTAGTCCCTTACTCATTGTCAGATCAACATGATAGTGACCAGCAGACACAACAGTCAGAACAGTGTCGGCAACCACGTACACTGCCCTTATTCAAACATCCGATGCAACGCACGCACCGATTGGACGCTAGCCGGTCACGTGACGGATTTACGGATCGAAGACGAATTCGCTTCTCTCATAGGCTACCGAAGAAAGTGGCGTTATTATAACCAATTCGGCCGTTAGCGGGATTTTTCGTTAACATTTTTCTCCTTTCTAGATACTGTGTGGCCGAGTTACGTACAACGTTTTTTTTTTTTTTATGACCCTCTTCGAATTTAATGATACTGGCGTTCGGTTGAGCAACTAATTATACGGAGGAAATCCAGGATTTTATCGATTTCCACTGCGATTATATATTAGCGAATGATCGGTTGAAAGACGTCGTCACGTTTTATTGTCCTTTCGACGAATTCTATCCATAACCATATTGCCTATCTTCATAGATTTTCTTTCCCTTCTGGATATTAATGAAAATACCGATCCATAAATCGAGTATCTATCATCTTATAACGTCTTCCAGACGGATTAAGCGCTGGCTCGGTAACTAAAGCTATAGTAGGATATGCCAAGTAAAAATCCGTTAACGTTTTTCCCGCCCCCTTACGGTTAAAATTTAATTTTTATAATTTATTAATCTCGTTTATCGATTTAAAAATAATAAAATAATAAGATAATTCTCATTTAATTATCACCGAAAACTAAAAAATAAGTTTGAAACGTCGGATCCGATCAACGCGTATATTTATCGATTTTTTTTTAAACGAAAATATACCGAAAAAGATAATTTAAACAATATAAATATATTTAATTATTAATAAAGACGTAATTTAATTAAAATGTTTAAAAGTTGTTAATTATTTTCTAAATTTTTATTTTTCGTTTCTGTTAACTTTTATATATAATCTAATTAGTTCTAAATTATTTAAATTGAGGTCATTCTTTGAATAGTACAATATATAATTTTTTTTTTTTTTATATCCGTCCAAAATTAAATTACTTGTTAAAACTTTGACGTCATTTTTCAATTAATTTTTACTTTATTTATATACCACGGTTAACGTCCGTAGAGATATATATATTCACTAATTCCCAATAAACAATTTGACAACTAACATCATTAAAGTTTCACTTACGTCTAGTTAACTAAACACGATTGTCAACAATACATGTGGTATGACCTAGATAATAATAAAATTACGTTTTCTTAAAACTTAAAACTCAATTAATTAAAATTCAATATTTCGCGTAATATAAATTAATATCCGGTTCCAAACAGATAATTAATTAAAGTTATATCAATCTTGTTTTTTTTTCCTTCTTCTTCTTCTTCTTCTTCTAATGTAGTCTACACTGTATGTATATATAAAGTATAAGAGAAAATCAATAATATTTTATTTATATTCATGTTAATTATTATCATTATAACTTGAAACTTGAGATAAAAAATTAAATATTATGTTTCGCTAAATCAACATTTTTAAAAATAAAATTTTATTTTTAAGAAAACAGATATCGGTGTGTTTGTCTCTCTCTCTCTCTCTCTCTATATATATATATATATATATATATATATATATATAATGCTTATTGATTATTTTTTTATATTACTAATCATTAAAAAGTAATAAAGAAACATTTTTTGATCCGTAACATATCCGGGCAGAATTTTCGTAAAAAAAAAAAAAAAAAATTTTTTTTTTTTTTTTTTTTGCGATTTTTCGTTTAATGACGAAGCTTCTCTGTAAAACATCGCTTCTCTGTTGGAAAAATACTTTCTGAGATTTTTCTCCAATTTTATTATTCTTTTGTAAACAATTGATGTCTTACGAGAAGTAGAGAATTTTATTACATTAATAATTTATTTTTTTAAAAAATTGCTCTCTCTCTCTCTCTCTCTCTCTCTCTTATAGTAGTTCGAACCATAAATTGAAAATATTTTATACTCGAATTATATAAAAATCATTCTACGCTATTGTTGTTATTATTATTATTAATATTAATATTTACGAAAAATAATAATAAAAAAAAGATTTGATTTGTTTCGAAAAATTTAATTTATATAGTTATAATATATCATTTCTAGTAGAATATCTATACAGTTATTCGTCTTGGAAAGAAAATATTTTTTTAAACAAGATATTGGAAATGAAAAAAAATAAAAAAAGTCGAAATTCTCGGAAGATGATGCTGTTCTATAAAGAAGTTCCAATCCACAAGATTGAAAGTTGCTTCTGTTAACATTCGTTCGCAGATCTATCTATATTATGCAGTTTTTTAATCTCTCTAAATCCTTTTTTTTTTCTTTTCAGTTTACATTTTACTTTTTTTTAACTGTTTAAATATATTTTAAAATAATTTTATTAATAATTTTTATTTTTTAAAATTATATATATATATTTAAAGTTTTTATTCTTTTAAGAATGAAAAAAATGTTTTGTGTGTTTCAGTTGCGTGTTCCTTCCTACAAGATACTACTGAATGGTAAACAAAAATATTGATATATTTTAAAGAATTCGAAAAATTTTGTAAATATTTTAAGATATGAAATTCAAGAAAAATTCCATCAGTTCAGAAAGGTACATCTCGGATAAAACATTTAAAATTCGTAACTCCGCGATACAAGATTTAAAAATTGTTTCACGCTAAATAAATCTAACTTATATATATATTTTTGGAATTAAATTTTAAAACATTTAGAAAACAGAATACGTGTACCTTACCCGTGTTTAAAGCATAATCCATCCGTGATTAAACATAAATTTGTTTCTTTTTATCTGAAAGGTTAAAAGTGTAAAGAATAAATTCCCGAAAGATTTTGGATGTGTTGTCATCTCTCGTCGTGTCGCGATGTTTTTTACGCGTACTTTAAATTATACGCGCTACGTATATATAATATTCTTGCGAAATTTTTAAATATTTATTAATTAATTAATAAAAATTTTGAATAAATGAATATCGTTTTAAAGTATTTGACTGCCTGCAGCACATGCTGTGGTGAACATTGACATTGTTGTGATTATGTAGCATGAGTTTCATCTCATTAATCATTATTTGATGTATCACTTAATTACTTGCCACGATGTGCGGAATAATTGGTTATGTAGACTTGTACTTTTATATATAAAATGATAAAAATTACTTATTCCTTCATTAGATCTGTATCAGAAGAGTATGGGCAAAAAGAATTAAATGATATTGCAGCAATCTTCTCTGGTTCTGTTTTATTTCTAGCCGAAAGATGTTGTCATCGGAACTATTCTTAATATAAATTCGCTGTTAATCAGTTTGTCATTACTGATTTCTCTCGCATACTTTTACGATAAGAATACATAGTTAAATAAATTAAATATTACATATCTTAACCTTTGAGTTTAGAAAATGTTTTTTTCATCAATTTATTCTTTTCATTTATCACAAAACTGTTTAAAGCTGTTTTCGTCCATCTAAATTCTTGTTTAAGCTAAGAAGATTGTTCTGTTTACGACTTAAAGAACTTAAAGAAAAATTCCTATATTTTTTATTCTTGATATTTATTCTCAATAAAAACAATACCAACAGTTTCAAATACGTAAAGAGTATATTATATTGGTGGATTTTTTTTCTTAAAAACTACAATTTTTTTTTTCGAATACTTCAAAATTAACTTTTATGTTTCGATGGTCGATTAATACTACCAACGTAATTATCGCATCTAATTAACACTGGTGGTATTTTAAATTTATGCTTAACTTCTCCAATAACATAAACCAATACTCGCACATAATACCAAACTTTATTTGAATACAGAATTATTTGTTTATCATTGCTTTCAAAATATAATTGAAAATTATACATCTTTTTAAGAATTATTAGATAAGAACGTTATTTCAGGTGTTGGAAAAATAATTTATTACAGCAATTCTATTTCACTTCAAGCTTTACTGAAAATTACTCGCATAAATTTTGTTGTTTCTAATGGTTACAACGACTCTCTCACCATTATTTTACACGCTTGTATTTTCCTTAATTAAAAGATATGTTTCTAATTTTAATAGACTTTAAAACTATCGACTGTTTTACTTCGATTATTATTTTCACTCGACAAATATGAGAATTATTATTATTTACAGATCATTTATTGAATTAATTTATTACCATCAAAAAAATGCAGAAAAATTCACGAAAATACGAATTTTGATAAACAATAAAGAAAATTACACGCGAATTATTTTTATATATTTATATATACGTAACGTTATTGAATAATTTCAAGAAAAAAACATTGTTTAATGAAATTTCATTTACATATTATTTCCTGTTATTCATTAATATCAATAGCACGGAAACACACTCCGGAAAATATAATTTATAACAGACAATTAAGATACATATATATATAAATGAGTTTAAAAATATTTTATTTTTCCCTATATTTGTTAACGACCGTATAAACGGGAAATTATATTTAGTAAAATTTATAAATATTTTTAAATGCTTTGATATTTTTGGTTACAAAAAAAAAAAAAGGCGTTCAATCCCTAAATATCAACTCGTACTTAAGTTCTATTTACAAATGAAAGCTCTGTAAAATACAGCCAGGATTAGATTAATGAAGAATGCCCACGCGAATGGGTAATCTGTCCTTTAACTTCCGTTATACAGTACATATTTTACTTTAATGCTGAATAAATAAAAATACAATTTTATGTATTTAATAGTTTATGAACAATTTTAAATACTTCGCTTTGAAACACGCACAAGTATTTATAAACTCGCAGTACGTTTAAATCTAGCAATATTTCTCAAATTGGACACGTGAATCATTATCATAAACATTGAACTTCGCATCATTTCGATATTATTTTTTATTTGGAAATTAAATTAAAACAAAATAAAAACTCTTAAATCATATAAACAACGAGAAAATGTTTTATTTTTTTCAATGAAATAACATTTATTTGCTGCTTTATTTCATGATTAAGCGTGTACACATATAAAGGTGATATAAAAGTATCATTTTCCAGATAGTCTCTTACTTTTTTTAATGCCTTAAACTAGTAGTTTGTACGTCTCCAGAAAAAAATGTTTGAATAATAAATTATGCATGCATCACTTCTCTTCTTGATCAATGACAAATTCAACATGATTTTGACGCATAGAGAAACGGCCATGTTAATACTGATATAATAACACAACTGATTACTCATGGCCAAAACTGCTTCACAATGATGTAGAGACTTTATATTTGCTACTGCAAATATAATGAACAGTATATAACCAGCACAAAACATAAATCGTTACGGATACTCTTTGACTCACCTTTGTATAAATACGTGGAAAAATTTATATATTATATTATATATATAACTTGATTGATAGTATAGTAAGAGAGTTTACAAATATTAAATTATCAGTTTCATAAAATAAATAATTTTTTTTTAAGTTGCTAAGTTTTTAAATTACTATTTATTTTATAAAATTGATGATTTAATATTTGTAAACTCGTTTACTATACTATCAATCAAACGTGACACCTTAAAGAAACCTTCATTTTTACAGAATTGGTTTTAGATACGATTTATTGCTTTCGATACTCTAATAAAACACCAAGTTTTCGTGAAATTTTTCCAATTATATTATTATTTAAAAGTTATTCAAATCTGTTTATATTGTATATAATCAGACTACCTTCATATATAAAAATAGGTTTACGTAAAATTCGTTCATATAAATTCTAAAATTGATTATTAATTTTTCTTTTAGAAAATTTTTATCACGTAAGAACTGTTTTTAACTAATCGCCACCATTGCAAAAATTAAATATTTTATCAATATGTTGTTGCTTTGATATAATGGAGATAATACACATACGAGAATTTTATAAAATAGGTTGGCAGGTAGCTATATTTATTTCAATATTCCAAGAGGATCCGCTATTTTTCATTATCGATTTTCTTGAAATTTGCTTTATAATCAGGCTAAGGAAATTTTTATATTTTCGCTGTTTAGTACAATTAATTCCACAATTCGAAATCAAGAAATAAAACGAATTTTAATTCTTGTAAAACACAATCATCATTTTCATTCGTGACAAAATTATAATAAATAAAGATTCACAAAATAATACTTTGTTGTTTATTTTGATAACTTTTTATTGCTTTTATAGCCAAATGCTTGAACATTGAGTTAAAAAAAATTGATTTTGTCTTAATTCTTGGACAAAATTTTTGATTATTCCATTAAACTATGAAAAAATGAATCAATATATATAATATATATGACACACAATGTTAGTTGTCTGTTCCGTATAGAATCCCACACCGTTTGATCAGGATCAAACTTTGCATGAAAACTTCCTATGACACCCCTGAGAAACATAGACTACTCTGATAGATGGGGTATTATGAGCAGCAATAAAAAGACAATACCTATCTAAATCCTTCAGTTTTATTTGAATTCCAGATGATGTCAAAAAATATACCGGTATGGCGTCATCGTGACATAATAACGGTTGAAAATACAAACACTATTATTACATGACATGACGACGACATAACGAGTGATGTAACGCTATCAAGCTGACGATGTCATCGTAGCATAATATACTTATTAAAGCAATGTTAAAATTGAATACAAAAAAGGCCAATGGATTTCAAATGCTGTAATAAATGATTAATATTTCACGTTTCATTGTCAACTTATTATTCATAAAATCTATAAATTCATACGATCAAATCCTTTCAGCTGACTTCGTGGATGTTTACTAACCTGTCATGGGTTCTAAAAGCGGTTCCCTGCATGATTCACCAGCGTAATTCGTACTAAACTAATGTATAAATTCACTTAATTTTTTTTTTTTTACTAACCAAGGTGCCAACATCATGATTGGCATAATAGTTGTCACAAACTGTAGTATGTCTGAAATTCCTGAGCAATGCAGAGTACATTGATTAGTATTTCAATAAAGAGCAATCAAGTTTTATTAAAAAAAAAGATGACTTTCAGGATATTAATTTTTACTACTTTCTATAACTAATGAATTTAGTTATTTTATCCAAAGAAAGTTTATGAGAATATTGTAAAAAAAATTATATTTATTTATTTATTTCCATCTATATAATGTAATTATATTACAAGCAAAGCACCATTCTAACAAATGACAAGAATTAAATTTGGTTCATAGCCAACAAGAAAAGACTTGGGAAACTGTTTTTTATAAATAAAAAACTTATTATTTTAAAGATGCTTAATTAATGTTTTCTAATAAAAAATAAAATGACTTTGGATTACATTTTATAAATCATTTGATTAGAAGCAATGTGTTTTTGATTTTGTTTTAAAAATTTTAAATGTTTCTCAATAATATTAAACATAATTGAAACTCAATATTTAATTAAAATGAATGAAATAGTGCAATTTCAACAATTAAAATATTTAGTTGATGAAATAAATCAATAAGGCAGAAATGAATCTGTCACAATTAAAACGATCATTATGCAATAGCTGTTTACAAATTTAGAATGTATTTTAACAATAAACCATAAATTATTATTTAATTTGATTATAAGCAATCTAATTAAAATTAAACTTCTATTAAAAAGTCATAACTCAAAATAACAAAGGAAATTTTTATTCTGCAAGAACAAATTGTTCTTGCAGAATTAAGTTTCTGATGTAATTTTGAGCTATGCTTTTTCCTAAAAATTTATCAAAGGCTAGATAGTCATAAAATTAAATTTTTTTTTTTTCAACTAATATAATTATTTCCCTGAAATTAATTACTAATGCTCTTTCTTCTACACATTTATACTGTGTTATATTTTATCAAAATTGGCTATTTAAAAAAAAAATTTCTAAAAAGTTTTTTAATTTATTTCAAAAACTTTACAGGAATTTTATTTACATCACTTAATATATTATATTTACATAATTTAAAAGAAAGAAAAAATTAATTATCTTCAATTTCTTCTTCGTCACTGAAATATGAACTCTGGCGGAATCTAAGTTTTTTCGTATTGCTGGATGAACTACTACTTGGAGTGCCTTCAGTGTTTGAATTCTTGCGCTTTTCCTCTTCCACAAGTTGTTGCTATTAAACAATGTTTTAATATCATATTTATTCATTTGAAATTGCAATATTTTCTAATTTGATAAGTAATATACCAGTAATTTCTTTTTAATAAATCAAATTTAATAATTATCATCAAATATTAAAAGTTTTACAAATTAGGCCTATAATATTAGTAAATAACTAAATTAATGAAATAATATACATCATTACTTAAATAATATCTTTGTAAAATTTCATCAGGTGGTGATGATGATAATATGGCCAAAAGATATGTTATCACATCATCACATTTTTATACAGATAGTTCTTGACTTTATGAGTTAATTTATTTCTGGATTGTGTTTACAAAATAAAAACTTTTGTAGAGTGAGAATTAATTTCCCATAGATTTAATGTTAAAAAAACAGGTTCTATTATCAAACCTGTTTTTAACATTCATCTGTGTGTGTTTCAAACATGTCAAAAGTGTTCAGGATACATTTGCAAGGAAAAGATAGGTTCTTATTTATCCAGATTATAGCTCCAATTTGTCATCACAAAACTTTCATTTATTTGAACCCTTAAAAGAAAGTTCCAAATGGGCAGATTTCACACAGATGATGAAATAAGGCTGCAATGTTTAGATGATTCAAGGAATAGCTAAAGTCATTTTTCGCAGACAATATTTTATGTTTCCTCACGCAGATGGATGTCTGTCTAAATGCCTATGGAGACTTCTAAAAAACCTAGTATATTCATGCATCCTTAAGCATTGATTTTTTTATTTCCATCACACTTTATGTAACTTTTCATTTGTATTAATAAATCAATTCAAATCAGTTTCATTTGATCATGCCTCATACATAAAAGTTTTTAGATCATTGACATAATAATCCATTGTTTCAATTAATGTTCCTTCATTCTTATGCTGCAAGCAAAATTAAATAACTAAACTAAGCTAAATCAGTAAATTAGTTAAGGCAGCAGAATGAAATAAAATCCTATTTTCTTATATTTCCCTTCATAAGAGGGAGAAAATAAAGTGCAAATCTATATTAGTTATAGAAAATTAGGTCATCATATTTTATATGAATTCTAACTCAAGTATATAATAGTGTCTGTATACATTGTACTAAACTATACTAAACATAGAACAATAAGTTCGTATCAAAAAATTTAGCATCAAATAGTAATCCATTCTTTGAAAAATTTAGTCAAGGATCAAGATCAAGCTCAATAAACTCAGTCTTCTACAGTCAGCTGATCTCCACAGCTGTAGGTGATCTGTGGAAGGGTCTGGAATGGTGTTGCTATTTAGTAATCAGCAAATAGTTAAGTGGCACTCCATAGGTATTTTAAAATGCTTTGTTTCGTCTTTAGTTATTATTACTATTTAATACACTAGCACTATCAACAGTTGACACAAACATTATTCATATGCATATGAATAAAGTTTGTGTTAACTGCTGATAGTGCTAGTGTATTAAATAGTAGTAATAATTAAGTGGCACTAATTAATTAAAAACTAATTATGGACAACTTATAATTCATCTGTGAATTATAAGTTGATAGATTAAGGTGTTTTATTATAAAGTAATTTCCTTTATCTATACGGCATGGCATATAATTGCTATGTAGCATTTTATAATTAAAGTTTATAATTAAACTATGCTTTTTTTTATTTCATTCTATTATTGAACAATTAATTAATATTTAGATGAGAAAAATTACCAAATATTCTCTTTTTTAATAGCAGAGAGTGCACTATGAATGTAACCCCAATTTATAACATTAGATCTGTTACATGACTGAGTTTCTTTTTTTTTGAAGATTTGTAGATACATAAGTATTTTTTATTTGCACCAAATTTCTACAAAATGAGAATAAAAAGATTATTATACTAATTTTTGCAAAAATATCATTTATGACCTTAATTTACATATCTATATTCATAGTATGCTTATTAATTTTATCTAGCAATTCCATTTATCAATGATATGTTTATATAGATTGAATTTAAGCATTGTTAATTTATACAGTTTTTAATTTATGTGAAAATTTTTTAAAATAACTACGTAAATAAGGAGCCAACTGTATTCTATATATTTTCAAGTGGAGATGGATTATATGGAAGCATCAGAAATTATAGCTGTTGCAAATACATCTGAAAAATATTCAATTTTATGATTTTTTTCATATCTAAAATATAGAAGGATGACATTGCTACCTTGATGTAATAATTAATCAATTATTACATCAATGCTTCACTGATGTAATAATTTATTATTCTATCAGTGAAGCAATAAACATAAATAATATGTTTATTGCTTCACTGATGTTTATGCTTCACTAATTCTAATTTATTTAAAAAAAAAAATCAATTAATTTTAAAGTAAATTAGAATTAATTAAAAATAAAATTATGAAATTTAAATCATTTTAATAAAAACTGCTTAAAATGCTATTAAATAGCATTTAAATTGATTTATTTATGTATATAGATAGTACTCAGTTTACAAGTTTTTTCAATGTATGAATTATCAAAAATATGAACATTAATTGTAAAAGACAAATGCTAAACATTCATAAAAAGCACTTCAAATTAATTTCCTAGCTATACAATACAATATAACTAACTTGTAGCAGAAACTCTGTCATATGCTACAAAACTGATAAAAAATCAAAATAGTGGCATGAGAAGTGGTAGTAGTGCCTCTTTTGGTTGTTGTAGTTTTACCAGCACATTATGTATAAAACTTTCATTTCTGGATTGTGCCTAATGTAATAGTTCATCTGCATAAAAGCTCATCTACCTATATGTCAATAATAATAAAGCATAAAAATTCTTTAATATTTATATAACACAAATAATTTCATTATTATTACAATTTACTTGATTTTAAGAGTCACATTTTCATTTCTTTAAATAAAAAATCATAACAAAAAACAGCTGATTTTGTTGACTTTTATTTAATTTTATATGGTCAAATTTCACTGTTAAGAATAGAATTTGCTTTCTATATTATATTTATGGGAAATTGATTCAAGAGTTCTTACTTTATGGAGATCATTCTAGAAATAAATTAATTCAAAATCAAAAACTACTGAATATGTTATATAAATATATATACACACATATATAATAGTAATTGTAATTAAGTCCTATGATTTTTTTATAATAATAAATTCTCAATATATAGTGCAGACTGTTAGAAAATGTAACTCAAAATCAATTTCTACATACAGCTATGAATTTTTCTAGTATTATAAAAGATTTAAAATATATTATAATATGTAAATATAAAAACATTTGCATATTACAAAAGTATATTAGGTATTGAATGAACTTTTCTTTAATGCCTGAAAAGGTAATGCACATTATTATTAATATACAGATAATTCTTCATTTATAACCAACTTGTACTTAAGACAGCAATATCATCGATAAAAATTCTACAATGCAATTGGCCTGGATTTGATTCCCTGATCCAATAGTCAAATATATTTTTTTTTGGTCTAATCCTTGTAATTTTGTGTTCTTTATATTTATTAAAATATATATATTGTATTAGTAAATATTAGTAGTGAGAAATTTATAAATTTTGGGTATTTTCAACTTACAATGGCAAGGCTCAAAATTTTTGAAACCAAAATCTGTTGTAAATTAAAGACTATTTGTTTATGCAATTACTAAAAATAGCTAGTTCTGAATCATTGAAATTTTTCAAAAATATTTTCTTTTTTATATGATTTATATTGCTCTGAATTTCCATAACTACTTTATCTTTTAAATATCATAATCTTTTATCTTTTAATAGATTAATTGCGAAACAGTTAATCTTTAAATATCACATAGTTTCTTAAATGCATATGCTAAACAATTTTGCTGTTTTATTTAAATTATTACATTTAAAATTAATTGAAATTTGAAAATACTTTACCTGATATTGAATAGCAGAACTTAAACTTTCTAATGCAGGATCTTCACCTTCATCTTCTTCACTGTATTCTTCCTCTTCCTCTCTATTTAAAATATAATAATCAATTTTTTCAAAACTTTAATTCAATTTCATAACAGGGATAGTTAAAATAACTGCTATATTTTATAAAATATAGGATAATTTTGAATATTTTATATATCTATAATAAAAAAAGACATGGAAACCCAAATATAAGTCAATAAATAATGTTTTTTATGAATTTTCTCATAAATAAACATAATATCTGAATTCAAGTTTTTTTTTTATATTTAACTCAAGTTTTATCATTAAAAGTCTTTATAACTAAATTAATTAGCAGTTGAACAATGGAAAATCATTCTGTGATATGCATATGCTAAAACAGAAAGAAATTCATAATATTGATCATCCCTTTCTGTTGACTGCAATGATTTGAAGCATTTATTAAAATGAAGTCATAATTATAGAATACTATTACACAATATATAATTGATATTTTTTATTTTTATGATTTTTTTTATTCAATATAATATATAATAAGACATAACTTAATTGGCTTTCTAAGATTGATAATATTCAAAATAAAATCTCTTATGTGCCAATGCTTGCCTATAAATAGAATTAACATATTTTTCACTTTCAATACAAAAATTCTAGATCAAATGTTTATGCTTGAGCATTAACAAGAGCAGTCCTCACTTCTATTATTATATATTTTTATCATCCAACAAAATCAGGATTGTAATTGCATAAACAATAATAAATGAATGCAGTCTAAGCCAATGGATGATGAGTGACAGCATTCAAAGTAAAATCTAATTTTTTCTGTAATAATTTCATGCCAATTTAATTGCATTACAATTTTATCACATACAAAGAATGATGCAATTATTTTAACCATTTGTTGTATAAATGATTTGTATATATCTGTGGCTATATTTCCATTTTGTAAATGGAACTCATTGAATAAATTTATAAAAAGTTGATCCCTTAGAAAGTTGTAAAATCTTTTTGTGTGTTTGATATTTTTCTTATCAAAAACTTTGGAGGTGGCTTTTCAGATGTGTGTTATAGCAACTTCTGAAAAGCCACTTCCAAATTATAAATCAGCTATTGATAATATTGTCTTTCTATTTTTAGTAACAGGTAAAATTTAAAAGCATAACTAAACACAAGCTCCATTATAATATTTTCATTAATGAAAATTTTGAAAATAGCTTTGTAAATTTGTATTCCTGAAAATACTAGTTTAAAATATTAACAATATTGTCGTTTTACATTTTAAACAGTAGAAATTTTAATTGTTATTCCAAATTAAAGATTTCACAATTTTTAATTTGTTCCACTATAAAAAATTCTGAAATTAATTATTTAGTTTTTCTAAAATCAGTTTTGTACAACATCAGTCCTGTACTATTGAACAAATTTCTAATATAAAAATAGATAACGAGCATAGCCTTTAAGAAAAATTCTTGAAAAATTCCTTTTATTTTAAAATCTCCAAACAAGCACTGTAGCAAAGCATACAATTTTTATATGGTATAACGTTTTTGGATATTATATATCCCTCCTCAGTACCATAATATCCAAAAACGTTATACCATATAAAAATTGTATGCTTTGCTACAGTGCTTGTTTGGAGATTTTACAATTAAAGCAAAGAGTTTAATAATTCTTATTTTTCAAAGAAATTTTCTTGATAGAAAATAACTAATGTACAATAAAAAGATTTTATTATACATTAGTTATATATTTTATTATACATTAGTATTTTTTATTAGAACAAAATAAAAATATTTAATTTTATATTTTTATATATTGATGTAAACTTTAACTGACTTGTAAGTTATCTTAACAATTGCAAATCATCATTTTCTGTAATTCTGAGAGAAAAAGTGAATATAAAATTTGATAAAGTTGACAATTGAATGCATTATATAGGATAACTGCATATTCTACATTTCTTGATTTTGTTGAAAAACTAAATCATTAAGCAATACAATAATAAAAGATTACATGTTATCAGTAGTTAAGTGCTATTCACAGTAATGCTATATTATGTAATCATCAGATCATTATCATCTAAATCCAACTGAATATATAAATATATGAGAAGTCAAATATCAAATTGTAATTTTGTGCTCACTTATTAAACTCAGTGAATCAACATCAGTTACATAGTATCTGATGCTATATAGCTGATGTTGATCCACTGAGAGGATCAAAACATTTCTATTAATAAATTATAGGTAGTACAGGATTCAGTTTGAATGCTGCTACTGGTAAGTTGGAGCAGTTATAAATCAGAAATACCCAAAATTTATGAATTGCTCACTATCAATATTTATAACTATAATAAACATAATGAATACAAAAATACAAGAACCAGACAAACACGGATATTTTTTGCATATCAGATCGTTGATCAGAAACTTATCTTTGTCAATTGTATTTGACCAATCACGGTATTTATCAATGACATTGCCATTGTATGTACAAATGGTCATAAGTCAAGAATTAACTATATTTTGTACTGTTAAGAGTTTTGTTAAATGTGCATTTTTGATGAAACAAGATAGTCTTAAATTTTATATATCTGAAGGTCTGATTGTATGTTTGAGAGTGATTCAACTTAGTTAATTATGCATTTAAAGGTGCATTTACACTAAGCAAGCACAAGTGTTTATAGTATATATGAAGGTATGCATTCATCTGCTGCCACTGCTGATTAATCTCGCAATTATATATAATATTATTTAATTGCCATTGAGAGTATAAATTAAACAATTTCTGTCTGCTGCCACTGCTGATGATCAATCTCACCATTATATATAATATTATTTAATTGCCATTGAGAGTATAAATTAAACAATTTAATTATTATGAATAAGCAACTAAGCAAAAGAAAATAATGAGATAACGTAAACTATTTCACATATTGTATACTGATACAAATTTTCCAATTAATACTATTTCATTTTTGTCAGGAAAGAGAAAATACAAAAAAAAATTTTTTTGAAAAACCATTTCATTATAAATATTATAATTTCCATATTACTATCCATCCTATTAAATTAAAAAAACAATCAGAACTTTTAACAACATTTTCATAATAAATTAACAGCAACACTAATAAAAAACAGCTGTAATATTTACTTACTGGAAAGAAGGATGAAATAATAATTGCTTCATCTGTTCAAATAATTGTTTATACTTGGTTTGTGGGTTTACTGCCTTGCCTCTGAACATAACTGAACATGAATGATTTTGTTTGTGTTTGGATTCTATCACCATTCACATTATACTAAATCTATTTATTTGGCCATGTAAACTCATTTGTATTCACATAATATAAACATAGCTTTAGGCATTTCATAAGTCAGGCAATGAATGTAATTATAAAAAACGTAAACTGAAATTTGACAGTTTTCATGGTTTCACAATTCCTGAACAAAATTCGCCAATTGTATTAAGTAAATGTTACATATATTTATACATAAATATAATTATTTGGCATAAGAAATTATTGAAGCATGTTGGAATACTTTTGACAAAGTATGTAAATAAGCATATTCTTTCATATTTCAAGAGATACAGTTTTTAATTGAATTTTGTATGCTATATTATGGTGTAGCCACTATTAGCAGAATTATTTTCAGCCAAAACATAATTGTAAATGGAAGTACTCATGTGATTGTAATTTTTTAAATTGGCTACATTGTTGAATTTTGATGTAATTTTAGAGCTTAATAAAATAAAACTGTATAAAATTCAATAATGTATCAAATTTTTAAAAATTACAATCATACAAATACTACCACTTACAGTTTATATTCTGGCTGAAAATAACTGTTAATAATGAAGTATAAAAATTTATTAAAATTGATCCTATAGCTCTTGAAATATGAAGGAATATGGACATGCATATTTACATAGTTTTGTTGAAAGTATTCCAATATATTTGCAATTGTTTATGCCAAATAATTGCATTTATGTATATATATATAAAAAAGAAAGAAAACAAAATTTATTTATAAAAGTTTATTTTTATGAATTTTTGAACATTAAGACTTTTGACATCAATTTTCTTTATTAATATTATATATATAAAATATTGGTTAATATCAATAGACCAATTTTATATTCCCAACAAATTGTTTAGAGCAGGACTTCTTAACTAGGAGTCCACAGATCCCCAAGGGATCTATGGAAAGCTTTAAGGATGTTTGTCAGCTTGGATGACAAGAAATCAACTCATTATCTTTACTTTCACTGACTACTAATTAAATTTAGAATTTCCTTCTCTTATAAATATATGCAATTATAGTAGTAGTATTAGCTGTATTTGTGATCAACAACAATTTTCACAGTGACATGTCTTTAATAAATAAAATGTAATTTGAAGTTTTGTATATAGTAAACGTTATTATTAATCAATGTGCTAAGAAAGAATATATATTACTGTATCAGGTTTTTTTATTTTATTAACTGTATTTTAATATAACTGGTTTCCTTTGTAATTTTATTTTGTGCATTTAAAAATATTATTCCGAGAAGGTGTCTGTGGCCTTCACCTAACAGGCAGATGTCCATGGAACAATAAAGGTTCAGAACTCCTGGTTTAGAGCAAGTTTTACCATGAAATGTTACAATAAAATTTTAACAAAATTGAAATTTCAAAGAATTTTAAAAAATTTTTCCTAAAAACTGGCTCTAAGAATATTTTTAAAATTTTATTTAAATAAAAAGAAAGTGTCTCCAAACTAATAATATTTAATAGATCTGCAATAATTAAAACTAAAGTAATAAAGAATTTTTCTATAATTTAAAATCAAATTTTATAATAATTCTGTCAGTAGATGGCAGGATGAATCAAATTTATTATAGTTAATATTTTATCTTTATTTGATAGATAATATAATCTTTAAAATTCATTATACTTGAAAAATTAAATTTTCTTATATACTTTAAAATTTTTGCTATTTAACAGAGAATACTGATATTCATAAAAACAAATATTGTGATTAGCCTAAAGAAAAGTACAGTTTAACTTCAGATTATACAATGCAATTTATTTAAATTATGTTATTAATAAAGCTTTATTAACAAATTTCTAAAATTATCTTAATTTTGTCAATTTCCTATTTTTTCAGTGGGCAACAATAAAAATATACCATTATGAAAGCATTAAATTAAATGGCTACAATACTTACTAAATAAAATATTCTGAAATATAATCTATAAATTGATTTTCCTAGGAAGAAATGTGTTAAAAGCAATGCTGATTTGCTGATGCTGTAATTTGTGTTTTGTTGAAGTCTATTCAAAAAGTATTCATAATTTCTGCTGTACTGAATAGTCTAACACCAAAACAAAAAACAGTAATGCTTTAAAAAATAGACACTTTAATAGGTGAAATACTTTCAGTAAGATTCGATTTCAGTGCCATACAAATCTATAGAAAATATTGTCTATAGATTTGTATGGTTCTGAAGTTGAATCTATCTGAAAGTATTTTGTCTAGTAAAGTATCTATTTTTTAAAACATTACTGTTTTGTGCTTTGGTGTTAGACTATTCAGTACAGCAGAAATTATGAATACTTATGACTATTGAATATATTAAGAGTATAAGCAGTTATTATTTTAGTATTCTACTGTATTGAAACACAACAATAAAGGTGGTTTGTTTCTATTATTATTGTTATCTGCTCAAAATTAAAAAACAAAATACTTTTTTGCACAATCTCATTTTTCAATTTTTATGATAGATTATTATTTAAAGGTTTCAAAAATTCAATAAACTGATGAAGTTTTATTGTAATATGAGAAAAATTAAACATCTGAAATATGGAAACATATTGATTTTTTAATGATTTTGCCCAAACTACTTGCAACTATACCTGCATAATAAAAACATGCAAAAATGATTTGTTCAAAAAAAAAAATTCAATCAAAAGAGAAAATACTATTCTAATAAAGTTATGTCTATAAAATTGCCATGATTATATCTTTAATATTTTTTATTAATACAATAACAATTTTCTTCAATAGATGGTAATAACAGTTTTAATATATGTTAAATTAATATATTCCATATATGTTAAATTATATTCCATATATGTTAAATTAATATGTCAGTAGTAAAAAGGAGTATATTAAGTGAAAAATTTATTATAAGATTATTATTATTATTTTTTCACTTTTATTATTATTATTATTATTATTTCATCTTTTATTGAAGTATTTTTTTATTATGGCTCTTAATTTTCATAAAAAAACAACACTTCACTTAGTGCCTAAGAAGACATTTTATTAAAAAAATTAACTATATTTATACATAAAAGATGAAACTTATTTTAAATCATATATATTAATAGTCAAATGTGGCTGGCTGGCTGGATGTCCCTTTTCTGGTTGAATTACTGTACTGATTTCTATAAATAGGGTAACTAGAAAGATGTACTTTTTGGATGTCTGCGGCAGCCAAAATTATTTGTTGTTATTAATTATTTAAAAATCAAAGAATAAAAATTACAATGAAATTATAATTCCTCTAAAATGACAGAATTTGCAGATGGCACGGTAACATAATAATTGATGCCATTTTATGATTACCTCTTGGATTCCCTACATGAGTTCGGAGGTGTTTTTCATCATTATGTATAGTATTATAAGAATAAATTACAAGATTATTATTCTTTTTCATTTTAAAATATTAGAAAAACAAAAATATAATTTATTTTTAATATTGTCTAATTAAATAAAGAATATATTTTTTAAGTAAGAAATTTAAAAACCAAAATAGAATAACAAATTCTTAAGTGATTAAACAAAAAAATATATGCCTTTTGAAAAGGAGAGTAAGAAAAATTACTTATAGTTATAAGGAATTTATTTTATGTTTCATTAAAAATAATAATAATAACTTTCAAGTTTTAAATTGTCAGATTTTCAAATCATATTGTTTATACAAGGCTGAATTACAGATAAATAATATCATGAAATACTTATTGGAATATATTTTATCAAAGCTTAATTATGTAAGGTGTCCATAAAGTCTATTTACAATTTCAAGCTTTTATTATAAACACAAATGAAGAGATAAATATATGGAAATTAGTCACACAGTAGCAATATATATTGAAGTTTTTTTATCACTTAATAAACCTCAATACAGGCACCATGGGTTGCATGAAGCACATCAAGGTGAATGCTTGAGGTCAGGAATGTCCTGTACCTTTGTTCGATACACAATGTATTTAATATAGCCCTACAAAAAGAAAGGCATTATGTCAGATGAATGAGTTGGTTAGAGGATCGGACCATCCCGTCCAATCTATCAGCCACGAAATGTTTAGTCCAGGAATAACAAACATGTATGCCCCAATGTGGTGGTGCACCATTGTGCTGATAAAGAACAGCTGGTTGAAGGTAGCCAATTATGATGTCACATACTCAATCAAAAGATCAAGGAAAACATTTGCAGTAATTGTTTTCTCTGCCGAAGAAAAAGGGACCAATGATTTGATTGCAATACAAAAATTGAATATTTGTACAAACTTTAATAATAATTGAATATAATAAAACAAATTTTAGTCACATATCTCATCATTTGTATTTTTAGTGAATTTTTCAAATTGTAAAGGGATTTTATGGACATCCTATTATTATATTCCACAAATCTTGTTACTTTATTCTTGTAAGTTATATACTCTTAGAAATTATTTTTTTAATTTTTAAGAATTATTAAATGAGAGTCCAAATAGTTAAATTTTGAAAATATGAAAACTTACATTTCTATTTGTTTTCTTTTACGTTTCTTTTCTTTCTTCTTTGGAGGTTCTCGTTCTCCTAATACATTATTTGGACACTCATAACTGAGATGACCACTTTCCTGATAAATGAAAGACACTTCATTAATTGAAATTCATTTTGAAAACAAAAGAAGAATTTTAAATGTGAAAATAATACAGAATATATCTAAATTATTTATTTCTCAAAATAATTTTCATAATTAAAGCACAAGCGCTCTGATTTATATAAATTCAAATTTACATAAAAAATTCTAGTATTTAAAATCATTATTATAATTTAATATATATAATGCAATGCTATAATTTAACAATGATGATCACAGTACTACTGTAAAAAGAATAGACAGTAATATCAATAGTATTACTTACAGATTATTATTAATTTTATCATAGTACAATACATATTGTACAAATGCATCATATTACAATAGTTTATTTCATGTATTCTATCTCATACATAGACTGTATATAATGTATAACATTATTTTAATTTTACCATAATAATTTACATAAAATTAATTTATATAAATGCTTTCATGAATGCAAACTGGATAATGTCTGTTATAGGAAATAAAACATTAAAAATAACATATGTAACATATTTATATTCTATCTTATGTTAAATAGAAATGCATTAAGATGTGAATACACTATTGGCTGTATTGGCTACATGGAAGTGATTTAATTTTGTCTAGAAAACCTGAGATTGAAAGAATATTTATATAGTGATCTGGATCAAGCTCTTTCACTACAGCCTGGCTGACTCCACCACGATTATAGACACCTATTAGTTGGATTCCGGAAAGGTCTTTCATTCATTAATCAGATAGTGATTGCAAATTGATCATAAAAAAATGTGAGTATACAAATATTAAATAGAAAGCATGTTATAATCATATTCCATAGAACAACAAACTTTTTTGTAGAAATTTATTACTGAAAAATCCTTAAATATAATGATATAAAAATAAAAAACCAAATATGATGTTATAAATCTAAAAATATAATAAGTAATATTAATCTTATTTTTTTATTAATAATTCTAAATATTTATACATGATTACAGTACTATGAATTAAAAATGAAGTTCTAGCCTTCATTTACTATATACATTTTACCAACACAGTAGAGTTAAAGTTAACTGAGATTCTGTATTATTTGAAATGAATTGTTGTTCATCTCATATTGAATTTTTTTATTTTTGTAATAAAACAGTTTTAAATAAAATTAAAAGTATTTTAAATTATATAATAAAATACTTTTATTTATAATTAAATTGTTTTATTAAAAATTTAAAAAAATCAACATAAGGCAAATGATAATTCACTTTTAAATAATACAATAAAAGTCATTATATTCAATAAGCTTTAATCTGATTCTTACTCAATGCAAGTTGAGTATCTCTATCTGAAATTTCAAAATGCATAACTTTGCACTCATAGAAGAGACATCTTTAAGATAAGACTATAACCACTGTTTTTTCTGTGAAAGATGATACAATAGTGCACAGTCATATGCACTGTTGCAATTCAGTAAACCATCAAGCACTGTCAGTGTGAGATGTTTATGACTACTTATTTTCTATTATGTTGTTTATACATTGCTAAAAAGATTTATAGTGATAACCCTATGGTAATAGTGATAAGGTTCTTTCAAAGCTGGTAAATAAATATATTTACATTGTTTGTTGCATTTATATATATACATGTATTTTTTTTTGTCAAATCAAAAGGAATTTAGAAAAAATGATCTTAAAAGGGCCTCAGCTATGTGCACTGTTATAGAATAATCTATACTTCAAACAGAAGAGATCATGGTTCGAGAATTATTTTATATACAAATCTTCATAAAAATTATATTTCCATTTTAAAGTAATTGCTTTATGATTAATAAAAAATGTATCTCAGCTGCATTAGACCTCATCAGTTTTTTTGTAAACAAAAACTGATGAGAGATAATTTATTTCAAAATATAGAAATATCCAAAATCTGAAACACATTCAGTCCAAAGCATTTCAGATTGAAGATATTAAACTTGCAAAAATATGAAAGATTAAAAACTATAATTTTAGAATATGAAATAAGAGAGTTCTTTAGTATCAACAAATTTTTTGTAAGATCTAAGATCAACGATATTATCAAAAAAATCTAAATAAATATTATATTAAAAGTTATAAACAATAGTAAGGAACTTAATAAAATGTCACATGAAATTAAGTCAACTATCATTTTTAAATATTTTGAACATTTAATTTTTTTTAATTTTTTATTATTAGATAGTATTTGTTTCAGAACTTAAAGAATTCATCAAACTAAAAAAAATGATCAAGGGTCTCTGAAGAAATTATTAATTCTATTTAACATTTAAAAACAAAAATTTTCTTTCATTTTTCTTACAGATCAATGAAAATAATTATAAATGTATATCTATTTTTAATTTTCTGTAATCTTATGCTAAAAAATAGTCTTAGTCTTGCAGTATGATTAATTGTTACCAACTAAAGTAAACTATGAAAAATGGACACAAACTTATAAAGACATCAAATAAATCTGACAGTTTCTTACACACTCTTGGGAAAATTTTATTATATTATATTTAGTCTATATGAATATTAATGAATCTATCATTACAAATAATTGTAATATTGTCATATCCTGAATTTTGGCTCTTCAACTTATGCACTTCAGACTTATGTACATTTTGAATTGTCATCATTCTCCAAAGTTTCAGTGTTTAATTTGAAGTTATGGATCTTCAGCAGCAAATTTTTGAGGAAAACACAAAGAAAAAAGCTTACTTTTTCAAAATAACGCCTACAGTATTTCTTTTAACTATAAATGCTTCATTTATATTAGTTATGCATATACATGAGAATTGCAAGCATTATACATATTTATAAGTGAAAAAAGACAATGCTTCAACTTATGAACATTTCTGAGTTATGGCATCAGACTAGAACCTAAGGTGACATAATTCCAAGATTTGCTAATAGTTAAATTTATTTTCTCCATTTTAAATTCTATTTTAGACTATTAATTAACACAATTAATAACATTCCCTTTTTCAAGTAATGTAATGCGAAGCAAATATAAGTCTTCATGAACATTTTATATATTTTTTCATAATTAAAATTGAATCAAAAATACTACAGATTAAACTATTTTTATAAAATTATTTTTCTATTGGTGCTTACTTGCTTACTTATTTTATTAAATATTTCTAAATAATAAAATATATTATACTCACACCACATTCATAACATCTAGATTTATCTTTATATATTTTTTTTCTTATAAATTCAGAAGCTCGTCCATTATCACGTGCTATGCTGCATTTTATTGTTCTTCCAAATAATTCCTTTTTATCTAATGCCCTTATACAACGATAGGCAGATTCTCTATCAATAAACAATACAAAAGCTACACCTTTGCTTTGCCTATTTGCTTTATCTTTTAATATAGTAACTCTGAAAAACAAAAATAAAATATAATTAAAATTTATTATTATAAAGATTAAATCTTAAATATATAAATTTAAAATAAATTTCATAAAAATAATTTCTTTTTTCCTGAATTTTGAGAATAAAAAAACCTTAAAATATAATACAAACACTCCTCTAGTTATATTCATATTTATAGATGTGAAATTTTATTTTCAAATTTTGCAAAATTTCAAAAACTCTTCAATAATTTAAAATAATATGATATCAAAATGCTCTAGCTACCAATATCATGTAAAATTACATAGTTAGTCAACATATTATGGCAATACTGTATTTCAAGATGGTGACAGTTATACAAAAAAAACCCTTGCTAATTAGAAATTTTTGTTCAAATCTGTGAAATAACAAACTTCTAATTAGTCCAATTGTTATATATATTACAAAATACATTATATAAAGTTATTTCAATACTTTTTTTTGAGGTCAAATAACAGTATTATCTGAATTATTTTCATAACTTGAAGAGCACTTGCATTCATTTGAAAGAATTTTGTTTATTAAACTGTGCAAATACTATAATTCCAAGATAATGTTTTCAGTTAAAGTAATAAATCTCAGTCTTCATATTGTTTTAAAAATTCTTGTAAGCAAATTTTATTAATCTAACTTGTAAGAATGAATTTTAAACTACAATTACAGGCATATCTCGTTATTGCAGTGGTTAAGTTCCACACCATCACTGTAAAGCAAATCAGCCTTTTTTCATCTGCTAATGCATATAAAAACTTAAAAACATATTTACACTATTATTCATTAAGTACACACTAGTGCTAGACTTAAAAATCTTGGCCAGATGACTGCAGTTTAAAACATTCATATATCACCTTGAAGGATCCAGATTTGATTCCAAGTCTCATATCTTTAGTTTATCAGGATGGCTCCAAGCCCAGCCCATCTGTGTATTAATTTATACATGGACTGTATTATTAACATACAGATGAGCTAAGTATTATTTTACGGAAAATTTTTATTTTGAAATATAAATAAAAACATGGAATATAATTGAGAAGTGCTAAAAAAAAGCAAGATATGCCTATATATTTCGATTAAAATTTAAGTTTCCTATTTTCTAATAAAGATTAGAAATTATTACAACTGAAAATTTATTTTATTATTATATTTGAATGTTTATCCAACCATTATTATATTTAGAAAGCTTCCTACACAATAACTGGAAAAGCTTATTATATAAGTCAAGATAAAGTAACATGTAAGATGAAGTATGGTGTGTAAAAAAATAGTATCAAAGTTTAGAATATACAGCATTAATCAAAACAAAAAATATGTTAATAAACATAAATCAAAAATTATTTGGTTCAAAATTATAAGACATTTTTGATGATGGATTGAAGACACAGTAACAGATATGATGCAATATATTGTTTATACATGATCTTTACAGTTTTAAATACTATTTAAATTTATTTCAAATGAAAATTTATTGGAAAAAGAATGAATAAGAAATAAAAAATTTCAAAGATAACACTTTGTTCAATAAATTTAAATTCATTGAATTTTTATTTGTGGGAAACATTTGGAGAATATAATATATACTATATCCCTTTTATATATTAGCTGGATTGTTACAACAAATCGAAAATTGTTGAGAAATATGAAAGAAGTTGAAATCTCAACATATGTGAACTTGTTCAGATACAATGACATATGTCCATATGATATAATATTTATAGAATATATAATAAATATTTGGTTAATATTTTTCTATATCATATAGTTATATTTAAACTGAATTAAGCTTACATTCTTCCTCAATTTGTATATTTTCAATTTAATCTAATATTATTTAATTAAAAAAATTTTCTACTTATAATTTTGTAAATTTGTATCCACTATGCCTCAAAGATATATATGCTCATATTAAAATAAAGCAAGATAATATCACATATCTATACATACATTTTTTATAAACCTCTTACAAACCATTCTCTCTTTATAATGTATTGTTGCCTTTATTTGTTTATTTTAGTATATAGCATATACAGGTATACCTCGCTTAGTGCGGCTTCACTCAGTGCTGACCCCGCTATAGTACGGTTAGTAATTTGAGGAA
>WUQG02416671.1:0-15624 GCA_011317285.2 Androctonus mauritanicus | reverse complement strand
TCAGCCGCACACACGCGTCTAACACTGTGTTTGAGCCTCACACACCCTCTCAGACACATACACACCAATATACAGTTTAAGCACACAAACACATACACAAACACACACAAACACCCATAAACAAACATACACACATAAACATATAAACACAAACACATTTTTATCTAATTGTTTGTATTATATGATATAAGTTTCCCTTTCACTCGAAAAAAATATTTTTTGGTTGCTATAAATTTTTCAACTATACGATACGGAGCATAAATCATACTTTAAATTTGAATCTTCTTTCTCTAATCTTATGAAAAAATAAAATAAAATACATATTCTCTACAACTAATCATTCTTCATTTTCCATCTTCAAAAACTTTTTTATTTTTCAACTTGACAGTTTTATTACTTAAATTTTTTAAAAATCATTTTTCATGTTATATTAATTTTTTTTTTTTGTTTACTCCTTCCTTTAACTAAATTAGAGTTTTGTATCTTTAATTCTTAACAAAATTAAACTAGCTCTTCTCGCGGTTTTTTTTAATATAATTTCTGATTTTTAATGAATATTTCATAAACAGTGACTGTTATTAACTTTAGATTTTCATCTTAATTTTAAAATAGCGGTGAAACTAATTTAAAAAATTCAAAAAAAAAAAATAAATAATTGTATTTGTTCAATATCATCAAGGAAAGTAATCCTGGATTTAGAATAATTTTATATCTTCTATCATAGGACTTCAAATGTTTTTTTTAAGATTTTTATCTTATAAGTTTACTTGAGTTATATAAATATCAATAGCGAATGGATCAAAATATTAGATAAGAATTTAAAACTTCATTGTTATCTCTTTAATGATGATGCAAAGTATGGTTAAATTTCTGTTATTCTTTACCTTTTCCTACTTCTTCTAACGAAAATCGATCAGTTGAAACTGTAAGGATGAGATTTTTCGTGTTGTTCGAAGTTTAAAGTGATATGGTGAATATACAGTACACTTTTAACATTTTACGAAATTAAACAGTTCGTTTCTGTTTATACCTGTAATAGTAATAAAGTTTTTTGCCTTGTTTATGAACGTGTAAATTAGTAATGTATTATAAATTATTTTTAGACGATGATAATTTAATATAATCGCGATATTTGCGTCATCAGTCTTTTGAATTCTGTAATGTACAATAAGTGAAAATTTTGCGTTAATTGTGACGTTAATTTCATTGTTGCATCTCACAAGTCAGTAGCTATTGATTGCAATAACTTTATTGTTACGTAATAGAATTCGGAAGGCAAATTCTCTGACGCAACAATTTCCAGTTTTTATTCTTGACGAAACAGTAATTTTAATTACTGGATTCTTGATGAACAGTAATTTTTACTACTGGATTCTTGGCGCAACAGTAATTTTCACTACTGGATTCTTGGCGCAACAGTAATTTTCACTACTGGATTCTTGAAGCAACAGTAATTTTCACTACTGGGTTCTTGACGCAACAGTAATTTTTACTACTGATTCTTGAAGCAACAGTAATTTTCACCTATTGGTTTCTTGACGAACAGTAATTTTTACTACTGGATTCTTGAAGCAACATTAATTTTTACTACTGGATTCTTGAAGCGACAGTAATTTTCACCTATTGGATTCTTGATGCAACAATAATTTCCAACTTGTTTTGTGACGCAAAAATAACTCCCAGTATATCTTGCGCATGTGATGATTGTTATTTTGAGCTGTACAGTGGAACTACACAAAACCTCGTTCATACTCCAGGAGCCATTATAATAATCCGATGTCGATCAAAATTGAATTTAACTGACAGATTTCTGCAAAGAAGCCTAATAACAAATTTCTTGAAAATCCGTCCAACTGGAATCGATTTTATACACGCTAACGGATGGACGGACAAGATGGTATGTAATTAAAACGAAATAAATATCTTTACCTCAGTTTTTTACGTAAACAGAAATAATTTAATTATAGAATAGAAATTTATTCTTGCATCCTGATAGAAAGTCGTATCAACAGGTTTATTTTCCAGCTCTCTTTATAACGATTAACCTCATAATGTTAAGTATGAAGATAATGCGTGAAGGAGAAGACAGATATGATCGTAAGTTATTGTAGTCCCTATTAATTAAGAGGATAATCGATCGGTAACACTAATCCAACTATCTCCTTACCTAATTGTGTAATCAATTTAACATTAATCAATCATACTTTAATCATTTTTCAATAAAAATTTAACAAATATTTACATGCAAATTATAGAAAAAAATATTACGTATTATAAGCAAGACGATTCTTTTCGTTACTTTAATATTAAAAAAAAAATTAAAAATATAATTATATATATATTTTTTAAATTTAATTCCTTAAATTACACGATTAAACTGCATGTTTGTAGAATCGATTTTTTAACAGTGGATAAGTAAGATATTAAAATTAAAATATTCGAATGTTTTCCTTTCTTCCAAGATGAATTTATGAAGAAAAGTAGATTAGTGGATTAAAGATCTTTCTGTTTTATGCATAAATAATCCCTGGTTAATAATACCAGAGAAATTAATTATTATTCGTCTGGTTTAAAACGGCACTATAATTTTTTTTTTTTTAATTTTTGAATTTAATTAACTTTACTGAAAGCTGATCCTTTAAAAACAACATTAAATTTAGTATAATAATTAATGATTAAATTCTGAAAATGGAATTAAAAGTAAAGAGAATAATTATAGAATTTTTCTTGATTTCTCTTGTTTAGATGTCTAAATTAGTTTTCTTTGCTATGGAGAATAATAATTTATTAATTGAATATTGAAGAATATACTTGTTGCAAATCTATGCAATTGAAATTTTTGCATAGATTTTCATAATCTATGTGCTCGTCATTCTGAACAATTCCCAAAACTCTCGTTGGTCGAATGACCCAGTGGTAAAGCTCCTGGAGGATCCGGGTTTAAATCCGGTTCCTAGAGCATCCGGGTTTAAATCCGGTTCCTCCAGTTTTTCAGTTTTCCAGATCAGTTTTTCAGAAGGGATCCGGGCCTGGTCTGTTGAACCCCTTCCTTCAACCATCCAATTGATGCCATCATGGGTATTGGCCAGCCTGTGACGGATTCTATAAATGGCCGCCTCCAGATATAGAATATCTCTCCTGAGATATGGCTGCTTAATCAAATTAACCCAACCTAAAACTGTTAAATTTGCAGAAACATAATAATACTGCTTAATATTAATACATAAATTATTAATGATAGTTATGATATTCTATAGATTTCATGAATTATCTAATTTTCAGAATAATTTTGTGTTCTGAAAAGAAATTTAATATAATTGGTATCAATTATGCTATAAAGTTTTATCGTATTATATTTTGCTTATTTATTGCTTAAGCAAAGTATATATTACTTAATTTAAGCATAGTATAATACTTATCATAAGTATAAAAGCTCTTATTTAGATTCTTCATTATTTAATTACATTCAGCTCTAAAAAAATGTTCATTCTTCGAGAAGTACATTCATTAGCATTCATTTATGATTAATTGTTTTGAACTACATACATAAAAGTCAGATAAGTATTGTTAAATGGTTCTTAACAGGGCACTGTCATCTTAGAAAACATCTCCACTTAATTAGAATTATTGATAGTCTCAACTGTAGATGTCAAAGGAAGATGAAACACCTCTTTTCATATTGTATGGATATATGCGCCTTTCAAGCCAAGATATGATCTTCTAAGGTTACATTTTCTTACAAAGGAAGATCTCTTTACGATCCCATTGTGAAAGATACTGTGTTTTCTATGTAAGTCGGGATTTCTTATGAGATAATCCTGTTGAACATGCACTAGATTGTGACAGTGCAAGGGTGTGCAAACTTCCCTTTTTTCTACTACTATTACTACCATCACCATCACTACTGCTTCTGCTGCTACTGCTGCTACTATACTGCTGATATGACTACTACTACATAGTAAGTATATAATAATAGCTAATTTATGATCAAATTTTAGGTTTATTAATATAAAAAAACATTTTAGTAAATGTTTTATTTTTGTATTCTCATTTTTATAGATTTTTTTAATTAATATTATAACTTATAATAATTTTGGACTGACAACTTATATCTTTGGAAAAACGTAAAGATAACACGATATCATTTTGATCGTGATAGAAAGATCAATAAAAAATAATTCAATCGAATATCTAGTCTGTGCATCTAAATATTTAATATTAAAATTTTATAGTAATTTTAATCAAAAACATAAATTAAAAATAATATCTTTGTGAATTTTATTTATTCTTCAAGAATATGCAATTTATCTTAATATTATTGCATCTTTATTTTTAAAGTTCTGTTTGATATTTCGGAATTATCGATTTCTTTGGCGGTTCTAAAGATATCTAAGAAATATAACTTTTTAATCTTTTGCTTAAGAATGTTTAAGAAAGTTGATTGATGCCAAGAAAATTCTATTCAGTCAGTTGTACTTTTTATTCGTAAATATCAGACAGAATGGATTTTAAAATATTATTTTGGAGAGATGAAGTCACTAACAAGATTATTTATGTATTGAAACAAATTTTAAAAAAATTTCTTCAGAACTGAAACTTCCCTTATAGTCAGTTGAACTGAAACTAGATAGATTATATTTATATGTATTAGGCCTACAGGTTTTTAAATATTGAACTGAATTATCTGAATCTCTATTAAAGGATTACTGTATTGCACTTTTATTATAATCGCAACCATGTAGAAAAGTACAGAATATTCGTAACGGTAATCGTGGCAACGAGCTATGTTGGTAGCTTGAATAAGTATAATTCTCAGAAGTATAATATCAGTTAGGTAAACTTTCACCATAACTCTTTCCTAAAACCTTCTTAGAGGGATGAGATTAATGAAATCACAAGAAAGCGATTAACATTAATCCTCCAGATTACGTTAAATGGTCTGTGATGTTTAATGGTTTTCAAGTTTCATTTATCATGATTTCTGTTAATAAAATAAGATATATTGATGCTTATTTATTAAATATAATAAGTTTAACATTTAAACATCTAAGATACAGAGAAACAATTAACAGTTATAATTTTTCCCTGTATATTTCTAAGGAATAAAGAGTGGTTTACACCACTATAATTTGGTTCTCTGATCAAAAATTCTGGAAGCTTTCTGTTAAAAAATATTTTAAACTAATCTAAAAATAATGCTCTTCTCAATTCTAGGCTTTAAATTAAGTTAAAATGAAGAAAAGTGTACTATGTCATGTACGCTGTTAATCGTATCTCGAAATTAGTTTTAATATTTCTTCCATAAAAATATATATTGACGTCATTCATTGTTAAATCGTGGTTACATCATGCTTGTGAGATTATGACCTCATCCTAACTCGTGCTTTGTGATGTCAACAACAGACTGAAGGATTTAAACACAGAATACCCTACAGACTTTGCCTGTGGGAAAGTTTGTGCCTGGTGAAAGTCATCCTGCAAAGTTTACTCCCGATACGTCAATTGTTTTGCTAAAGTCTTCTACGTGTTAGAAGAAAACTTAAAAATTATTCTCAAGCGTTTCTGTTTGATATATCGATATCAAAAAATAATTATCGCATCATTTAATAATTCTCTCGCATCTCTTCATCTATAACAGATGAAGAGCTGCGATATTCATGCAATTATCGCATCACTTCATCTCTTTTCTCTTTGATAACCAAAGAGAAAACAGATGAAGGGATGAGATAGAATGATGAAGAGAAGTGATAACTTCTAATTTGATATTAAACATAAGATATATTATAAAAATAATATTTTATGTAATTTTCATAATAAATATTTAAATTAACTTATTTTTTTTTAATTTTTAATATATTTATATCGATTTTTAGAGACTTCAGACTGCTATATGCATAAGTGAAGAATATGTAGAAAACAATAATAATATTTTGAAGCATTATAAAAAGCTATTGTACATAATTTATATTTATTTATTATACTTTAAATATGATAAATTCTTGGGAAAAATTTTAATAAAATTTATATAAAACATAAGGGAATAAAAGAATATTTAACAAGAAAGAAAATAGGAAAGCAAACAGAAACTGGCAGCAAAGTAAAAATATCTTAAGGAAAAACTCATATATAGAGAAAGGAAGTGAAAATTTAATAAATAGAGTTAGAGATGTGAGAGAAAAACTGCTTAAATTCGGTTTTATTATTAAACATTCTGACAAATATTTATCAGTTTAAAAATAAAACTATGTTAAAAGTTTAAATCGTAAATTCGATGTATGAAGTACCGATGGATGACGTCACACATTCAGATATCTTGTGACGTCATCAATCGATACTTCGTACATCGAAACTGTTGTGATATCAGAGCTATGACACAATGACGTGACCCTCTTCGACGGTTTGTAACGTTATTGATCTGTACTTCATACATTGCAACTTTTGTGACGTCATTACTACTACACACAATTACGTCACAGACTGATAAAATTCTGCGATGACATTCATTGTTATCTTGTAAGAATGATCACTAATTGTTACGTTATAATGATGCCATACACTGTTAAAGTTTGTGATTTCATTCATTGTTAAATCATGGTTACATCATGCTTGTGAGACTATATCCTCATTCTAACTCGTGGTTTGCGATATCAACAACAGACTGAAGGATTTAAACACAAAATACCCTACACACTTTCCCTGTGGGAAAGTTTGTGCCTGGTGAAAGTCATTCTGCAAAGTTTACTCCCGAAACAGGTCAATTGTTTTACTAAAGTCTTCTATGTGTTAGAAGAAAACTTAAAAATTATTCTAAAGCGTTTTTTATATTTATTTTCCTCACTCACGATAAAGTGAAAGTTTACTTTAATGGATGAAATTTAAAATTATTATAAACATGAAAATATGAAAATATCTACTTTAAAGTTTATTTATATACGTACTCGTTAAAGATTATTTTATTGTTTTCAATACGTGCAAAGGATTTTTCTCATACAGAAATCCATCAGCAAGATGGATTTCTACATAAGATTGTGTAACTAATACCTCAATATAAGACGAAGTAACTTTCGCATCTATTTATTAATCTAAATATTATAAATAAAAATATTGAATTTAATTTTTTATATATTTTTAATAAGATAGAAAGACGAGAACTTTGTTACAAGCTCCTCTTTAATATAAAATAATGGAGACGTTGTACAGAATTCATTTCTTTCAGAAATCGTACGTAAAATATTAAACATTTCTGCTGTGTACGTAAAAAAATAATAATAAATAAATAAATTCTGCATGGTAAACATAATTTCTTTTTATTTGTCAACTTTTTTCGAGTCAGAGGGTGACATAAAAATCTATAACTTATCGCTTGAAGATTACATCGAGTTATATTAAAATCGATGAGACAAAGATGGCAACATTTAAAAAATTTATTACGAAATGAAATTCTGTTCTGGATCCTTTATAAATATATTTATTTCAGTTTTAAAAGAAGATAATTCAGATAAATTGTTTTCCTCTGATGTTTGCTAGAGGAATACTGATATAGGATTAGATACTGCATTCCTCACTGTCTAGATAACTGTAAAGCTGGTAGCATTTTTGATAAATTTATCAATTGTTTCATAAATTATTCGATTCTTCGTTATTTATATTAACCAGTTACAGCTATTGTTGCGTCACCGGATCGCCATTGTTACGTTATACGTGAATTTAATAATTTATCATAATTAAAAAAATAATTGAGTTCGAATTGATTTAGTTATATGAACGATACCGATGATGAAAAATCTGTTAAAATAACTCGATTTAATGCAGTATAAAGTTTTTGCATACGATGTTTCGTGAAAAAATAATGCAATTTTGAATAAGTAAATTAGAAAAAATGATTAAAAACATTTAAAATTTATAGATAACAACATAAAGGATTAATTTAATCAAACACGAATTATTAAACTAGAGCCAAATCAATGATTAAAGAAGATTTACTGGTTTTTTTTTTCCTTTATCATCTTGATAGAAAGAATTAATAGCCCTATATTTTTTTTTATTTCTGTTGGATCCGACTTAATTTTCTCACATGTCCTAAACAGCAATTTCCTCAACAGATTTCTCTTAATTTCTGCCATTTTATACGATAAAAAGTTAAATAAACGGTACTGTATTTTATAATTTCTTCAGTACTTCTATACGACTCCCGAGTAACGAGTCTATAAATTAATATTTTTATTTTTAAAAATGTAAACTCGAAATTTGTTTTTTTTTAAAGTAGATTTTTACATAATATATATTTTTCTTAAATTATATTAAAAAGAAAGATTTTTAAAATATACAGCAATCCTCCTTTAACTAAAAAGTAATCTCGATTTTTTGGAAAATCGATTACTGTCAATCGATAAAAGGAAAAAAAAAATTTTACTGCCTATAAGTTTAATCGATTAATCACATAAAACAAAACGAGTCAAAAAATTCAAAAGTAGAATTTTTTGCCTTTTATTGATTATAAATTTCTTCTCTGTTGGGAAAATGTGATGACATTTTCTAGATTACTGTATGGCCTGCTTTTTCTTTTTCTTTTTTTTGGCTATACTCGGGAGCGAAAAACATATCAAACCAAAGCGAATCTGTCCCAATAGACTTTTCTGTTCGTGGTTCAATCTTGATCTGTTCAAACATGTCGTTTTGTACGAGGTTAAATATATTAAAAGACAATTTTATATAGTTCCCATCAAAAGCTTGATCTGGTGATTTTCTACAAAAGTTTTCCTTTTATTTATTTCGCTACACATTAAACTTCAAGGTCGATTTTTGCAGTTTAAACTGTTATTCTTTTTTTTTTACACAAAATAACTGTTTCATCCATATAAAAACACAATTTTTATCTTTTTTAATCCATCGGTAACTTCCTAAGAATGTTTGATCCAAATTTCCATTGTAGAATATCAACAAGATTCGATGTTTTTCTTTGAAAACAGTTTTGATGCGGGTCTCATCGCCGATGAAACTAAAGGTAAATAGAAATCTATCAAAATAAAAACACTAGTGCAGATGCTGGTATAGCAACTGATGGTTACTGAATTGTTCTCGAATAATAATGTCTAAAATTTTTTTAAATGCTAAATTTTCAATTTTATTAACGATTCCAGTTAATAATTAAAGATGGAAATATTTAACATACAAAATATAAAGGGATAAAAACTATAATAATGTATTTATTCACTTATAAAGAGCAAAATCTCTTTTTGCCACGCATATATATGCAATAATTGCGTATATCTCTAAATTCTGATTCAATCTGATTTAAAATGCAAATAATTATTTCAGTTTTAATAATTTTTCAATAAAAAAATTGTAAAAAAGGAAACAAGAATCACTTGCGATATGATTAAAATTGCATTTCTGTTTATTAATTATATTATTGAATTGTTTGCATTACTGTAATCGCAAAAAATGCAATTTTATGGATTTACATGCAAAAAATTTTGTACTCCAAAATTTGTGTTTTATATTTATTTCATAGCGGAATTTGTTTTATTATTTTAGCATTAATTGTTATTTTTGCCCTTTTCTTATAAAACTGGTTATACTGTTTTATTTTGTTCGTGGTAAAATATCTTAAAAATCATACACTGTAGATCATTCAAATTTTTAGGGATTATTTCTTGTTTTCCGAAGTACATGCGTAGGAATTTTGAAGAGCATACGTGATTCAGTTTCAAAATAATAACCATTCAGATAGCTAGAAGGATGTCAGCTCTGAAATTGTATCCCATATGAATCGTTTCAATATGGCGACTGTTCGAAATTTTTTAAGTTTTATATTTTTTAAACATTCTTATATTTTAATGATATATATTTATATATATATATAACTTCAAAAAGAATAAACATATATATAAATATATATGTATATAAAATTTTATATAGCAAAGGAAAATTACTAAAAATATTATATTTTCCTACCACTTATAATGGTGAGTAAAGTATAACCTTACTTACCATTTATAGTGGTAAGTAAGGTTATAATGCACAGTATACTTAAGTAAGGTTATGCACAGTATACTTACTTACCATTTATAATGGTAAGTAAACCTTTTATAAGGGCTTACTTACCATTTATAATGTACCATTAAGTAACTTTAACTTACCATTAAGTAACTTTAAGTTACTTAATGGTAAGTTAAAGTTACTTAATTAAGTATACTGGAAGTAATTATTACTTAATTAAGTATAATTAAGTAATTATTTAACGGTATTATTAAATATGTGGACAAGTATTTACATATATATATATTTATGTATACATTTAATAATACCGTTAAATGTATGCACCATTATAAAAATTATATTAGTGCATAAATTTTTATTAATAAAATATAATTTATTTTGAAAATTTCAATTTTTCTATAAAATCAATCATAAAAATTAATTTTTGTCCACAAGAAAATAAATAACAGTTAATTGATATAGCATTTGAGATCATCTTCAAAGGCAAAATCACCTGCTCAATTCCATAAAAATCTAATGAATAATTTAAGAGAAATTAAGGCAATATTTCAAAAGTTTGAACATTATTTTTAAATCTTTAAATTTATTAAATGATGCAGCATTGTAGCCAATGTTAATGGTAATGCTATACATTATTAACGCCCATTTTTTTAGTTAACATCCGAGAAAAACATCTAAGATTATTGTATGACGTAATAATCATCTACATCAATATTTTCTTATGACGTGATAATGAACATAACAATAACGCAAGACGTATAATTATATTATTAACAATAGCTCAACCTATAATAAATTTTAATAAATAATTTTTTTTAAATGAAAAAATATATTTTTTTATTTATTTATACTGTACTAGAAAACGAAAAACACAAATAAAAATAATTGTTGTCCACAGATGAATGTCATATTTTAAATGGAGATTTATCTTAATATATTTATAGAAAATCTTGATTTATAATCATTGTTTATAGAGCAATATTTTTAATATTATAAACTTGGTTATTCTTATCCGTAATGCCCTGTAATCCCATTTGATATTTGTAATATCTCCATAAAATAATAAACCATGAAGTATATGCAGCATTTATCAAACATTCTCCAATATTGTAATCAATATCAGCATCTCCAAATCGATATATCATGAGAAATCGTTCCAAATTTCGTGCAATATCTGAAATAAATTAAACAATTGGTGATTAATCAAAAATAATAATGGTAATTTAACAGTTAACAGATTTCGTAATGTTTTGTGTATGATGTTAATGTTGCAGAGATCAGCGCAAAATATGAGAATGATAAAATAACTTGGGAATCCCCAATAAAATAACTGTAATAGGAGAGCTAAACTCGTTGCAAATTGTTATATTGCATTATGCTTTTGGAAAGCATGAGCAATTTGTTGTAATAATAAAAGCTAGAAGAAATAATGACAATGCGGTACGATGTAATATCGCATATGTTAGCATTTTCTTATGGAATTCTGGGTAATCCTGCAGTTCAGGGCCATCACGTTTACTTACCTGAATGGTACTTTAGGGCAGCCGGATGGTAGAGTGGTACCACACATGAGTACCAGGGTTCGCGTCCCGGATCTGGTAACTCCTGAAATTTTTTTCGGGGTTTGGGGCCCGGCCCATCGATCCCCGTCCTTCACTATCCGGCTCCCTCCACGGGTGTGGGTGTATCCCGTGATTAGAACTAGCCCTGCCCCTTAATAATCTCCCTGATTGGAAAGGAGCGTAAAATATGCAAAAGAAAAAGAACACTACTTTATAAATTATGCAGTGTTGCCGGATTTTCTGTTTTACTTGTTAGATTAAAATAAACAAATCATTTTATAAACAATATATTTAATTTTACATTTTATAAAAAAAAATATTATATATATATATTATATCTGATATTATTTATGGTAATTTAGGCTAATTATGGTATAATATAAATCTAATATTAAAAAAAAAGAGAAATTAAATATATTGTCTATAAAAGGATTTGATTATTTTAAATAAAAATTCCCTACATTTTAATCTAAAACAGAAAACAATGCTGCATAAATTTGTAAAATACTTCTCAAGTAAGTAAGTATCAGGATCCTAGACTGCAGGATTACCGAAATCTACTATTCAAATATGTGAAAAAGAGATTAAGAGGGTTATAAAAAATTTGACTCTGGATATATAATTCGATAATCCTGCAGTTTAAGTTCCGACGTTTACTTACCTGTGCAATACTTTACAAACTTGTGCAACGTTGCCAGATTTTCTGTTTTAGATTAAAATGTAGGGAATTTATATTTAAAATAATTAAATCATTTTATAAACCATTTGATAAAGTTGATTATTAAAAAAATATTACATATATATTATACCATAATTATGATATATTTTTTATAAAATGCAAAAATTATAAAAAAATTATTAATAAAAATTATAAAAATATAAAGTGATTTGATTATTTTAAATAAAAAATTCTCCATATTTTATTTCTAAAACAGAAAATTCGACAACCCTGCACAAGTTTATAAAGTACTGCTCATGTAAGTAAATGTCAGAAGCTGTAAACTGCAGGATTACCGATTTGTTTTTATAAGTATTGTTTCAATGGCTACAGATTCTGTATTCAGAATTAACTTCTATTCGTACAGCAATGGGTATAATTATTATCGGCTTCCATTAAAAAATTAATTTGGCATCTTTAAATTATTAAGATGTAGCAATGATTCTCAACATGGCTCATATATGAATGTGCTTTTCAAGCTATTGTGTTAAAACATTCAAACTTGAATTTCTTCTCTATGACTATGATGATGATAATACAATTTCGAAATTTCTCGATAGATTTCTGAAAGGAACCGAAATACCAAATTATTTAGCGATCAAATGGATCTCTAAATATATAAATTTCGCGATTCATTTCATATTCGCAATGAACTGAATATATGCTGACGAATGGATTGACACAATAGAGATGATTTATAATTTTTGGAAAAAAATATACTACGAACTCACTTATAAATGATCCACTGTGCAATTTAACTCACTTTCTTCTTTAATATCTCTGAGATCTAAATCTAAAATGTGGATCTCACTACAGAGTTCTTGATAATTTTTTTTTAATCATGGCTAAAACCAACAATGAATCATTCTTCCTATTTCTTCCATTTTCTACAACCGTATTTCTTTATCAACTATAAAGAAATATGGTTATAGAAAATGGAAGAATGAAAAGGTATCAACTATATATCTGAGGCATTATTTAAAATAGCGAAAATATTTGTCCAACGTATCAATTTGGTCAATACTTTCTTGTTCTTAATATCATCTCTGCAAGTGCTATATAACTTTCATTAGACGTGCCAAAAGTTATCTCTAAAGTTTGTTTATAGAATTTAGTTTATAAATGAGAAGAAGGAATTGTGTCAAACTAGATCACATATCTCTCTAACACAATTTATAAATTCCTTTAACTTTTTCTGGTTCTTTCGGGAAACATTTCCGAAAGAACAAAGATATAAATGAATACTTACTGATTTTGCTTTCATGGAAGACTACTGGGATTCGAAATTGTTATCGACTTCTTCAGAAACTTTTTCCTAGGAGTTTCTTCAGAAATGAAATGAATGATATACAGTATTCATATCCATATTTTTTTTTTCTTCTCTAACTTCATATCTTTCTTTCTTATAATATTTATAGATGATATATAATGTCCTTTATTCGTATAAGTATTTATTGAATTTTTTATAGCTCGATATGGTCTAACCTAACAAGTTTACAGTTAGCTGCAACACGTTTAATTCTTTTAGAAAATGTTAAATTTTTCTAATTTCTCTAAGAGATTTATAGGTAATTCTTCTAAATTTACTTTTTCTGAATTTATTATTTTAAAAAACTAACTATTTATAATCTTTTAATTCAAGAAACATTCTATGTAAGTTAGAAAAGAATCGAACTACATCCGTTTTCTGATGCGCTTGTAGCGATTATAGTTGGGAAAGAAGAAAAATGATATATATAATTTTTAAAATCGCATTTTAAAGTATATCTTAGAATGGTATCTCTGCCATTTGGCGAAATGAGAATATTTTGGTGAATTAGTTTATAATAAACGGTAATTCTGCAATGGGGTTATTTAAAAAACCTCATTGATGGGTTACTTAGGAAAGTATTGTTACGAATTACTTTTATAAGAAACTCAGCAATGGTCTCAGCAAAGGAACAGTTTCCTAAAGATGTCTGACATTTAGGAAAATGCAAGAAAACATAAGGAATTCAGATGCTACAAATTTATTAAAACTTCTCGGATAACATTCATTTTTCCATATACAGGATGATTATAAAATAACTGACTCTATTCACAGCTCACTGGAGCTGGCTCTTATCAATATATGACACTAAAACCTGTTATATATGTTAATTAGACTATTATATGCTGGATACGTAACACTGTATGATCATTGTCGCTTTAAACGTTTCCTGTATAATGTCTGCGACATATCGATTTATGCTTGTCTCCTCAAGCTCTTGTTAGTCACACGCCGTACTCCTCCCTCATGCCTTCGATCTTTCAAATATTATCAGGACCAAAAATCACAAGGATTCAAGTCTGGAGATTCTAAAGGAATTCTGAAAACGATCGGGGATTCGAGTGACTATTGATCATGCAGTGTTACGTATCCAGCATGTAATCGACTAAGATGGACTGCATGTAACTGTTGCTTTTTGAATAAAAAAAAAGTCTTATTATTATAAAACTGCATTTCTGAATGTATTATTCATCCATAAAGCGCCATAGTTTTGCCTGGTTGTGAAAATTTGAACTATTTTATTTTTCATCGGAAATTATGACCTCATGGTCAAATTAGCATATATATCAGGTAAAATTCAGTGTCATATATTGATTAGAACCCGTTCCAGTGAGTTGTGAATAGGTTCAATTATTTTCTAATCATTCTATACATAATAAATATTTAAGTTAGAGAATGAAAATATGTAAATGAAATACAGAAAATCGAATTTTCTTCTTTAGAATATCTTCAACATTAGACTATATTACACGTTTGCAACATTTTCTAATATTTAAAAAAATTTATTGAATTTATAAAAGTTTTGCTATTGACGTGTTGTATTCAATGTTTAATGGAAATTGTAGGATTTCGGACAGATCTTTATTTTTCGGGTATAGGATATCCGACATTGTGACATCATACCGAACTGCAAGTGTGAAATACAAAATATACAAACAACAGAATAAGACTTTCTTCGCTGAAGTTACATAAAACTGTCAAAGATCATCTTTAACAAAATGAAATCTTCCATTAATTAAATAGTTCCTCTGTTCTATAGTATATAATTTTATCGTTTAATTCTAAGTATATTACGTATTCTGTGACAATTCTGTTAATTTCTATCCCATCAAAAACATCTCATATGTAAAAATATAAGCCAAGTACAGTATTACCGAAACGAGATATTTGTGAAAATTTAGATGCAGGTTATTTTGGTTGATGTTATCATATTAGTTTCTTAAATGCATGCAAATTTACTTGTTTGACGATTTAAGAAAATAATATGATAACATCAACCAAAATAACCGCATCTAAATTTTCACAAATATCTT
>WUQG02416660.1:0-15624 GCA_011317285.2 Androctonus mauritanicus | reverse complement strand
ATACCGCGCAGAAGACAACTTTGGCGTTCCTTTCCTTTTCCTTTTCTGTTCCGACGTACTATGAACCGGCCTTAAATCTGTGTTCCTCCCGTCGTGTCGTCCGACAAAGAATGGGGATGCAGATATAAAAGATAATGGAGGAATGAAGTAGAATTCTCTTTTATTCTCTCTCCTAAGTATGATCTCCCGCGTCAAATAACTCTCTCTACTGTTAACAGAAAATCTGTAAAGTCTCGTTAAATTATAGATCTCTATTGTATATTTCAATTTTTGACATTTTCGTTCAAATGTAGTAATCAATTTTAACGAAATAAGTTAATCTTGTATTTTATTTCCTGTTTGTTTTATGTATGGTTCAGAATCAGTTCTCATATCCTGTATCCCTGCGTCATCTATTCACCACCCTTATTCGAAAATACGATAATTTTTTGATACTCATTTTTTTATCCCCTATCTGCTGCGAGGTCCTCACAAGTTTAAGGATAAAACGTTTCAATTTGTGACGTCACAGTTAAGGGGTCAAGCATGACGTGATGAAAAATGACAAGGGAGGAGAGAGGGAATCAAAAAAATATTCGATATAACATGACTTTTATGGATGATTCCTAATTTATACGAATTAAAACGAAAGATGTTTTGAATGTTTAAAAACAATTCTATTTATAAATATAAATTAAACAGATTAATCCAAGATTTCTGATATCCTCAAAATTTTATGAAAAGGCGCTTCGGAAAAGAACTGTTTGACTAGTTTTCTAATACCGTACTGGATGTACATTGTTATAAAATAATATTAAAGATGTAGTATAAAAATATTCACTATTAAATTTATTTTCAACAAGTGATTTTTTTTATTTTACTAAATTTTATAAAAATTGCATCAGATTATTGAAAAATTATTAAAGGAAACATTAATACAATAATTTGAACGTCCGCCATTTTTAAATAGTTGAAGCTGTTAAAAGAACCAACATCCAAGTACCAGTAATTTATTTTTAAAGGCAGTCATTGTTAACAAATTTTATAAAAATTTATTAATTAATTTAAAATTTATTAGTGAATATATATATACATAATAGAGTCATTATGGTGATCTTATAAATCTTTCCTTCCGAAATTAAACTAAAATAAATCATCGAATTTATGTAATATTTAAATTAATTTAGGATGTATTTAAAACAACGTAATGATGCCAATAATAGTTTTCGAATATTTCAACATTTTATTGACAATGATTTCTTTTATGATGATGATTATTATTAAAAAAAGTCATGTAAATTATTTTTAAATTAATAAAGCAACTAAATAATTTTTATTGGTTTATTCAGTAGAGAAAATGAAAAAATATGTTAGTTTTCTTATCATTATTATAATCAATATATATATTACTGTATCACTTTTCATAGACAAATTTATATATAAAATATTATGAATTGATAACTATTAGAATAAAAATTTTTCCTATAAATAATCTATACAGAGTGTTGATTTAATTACTGCTTGAATGATTTTTATTAGTTAATATTCTCTTCGTAATTCACGCTTAATTAATCATCTCTTTATAAATGAATCATCATTTAGCTAATAAATAATAATAAAAAAAAAACAAGGCTGTTTGGGCAATAAACGGATCCATAAATAATATAGTAGAATCCCGTTTATACGTTTTTGAAAGAGGTTGATAAAAATTATGTATAAGTGAGATTAACGTTAAAATGAAACTTTTTATTTTGACTTTAAATGTTGAATAAATACATTAAAACTTAAAATTTAAAAAAGTTAAACTCATACTGTATTACATATATTTTTTCCATACATTAAAAATTAAAACTAAGAAGTTTAATTAACTATGATGGGCAAATACAGTTATTTTGGCATAAAGAAAGAATCAATTGTAGTTTGTTTTTTTGGATGCAATACTGCCTTCATAGATCAAGTCTTCATACACAACTACAGTATTTGTCTACAAAAAATACCTGTGCTTTAGAATGAATTACAAAAGTAAAAACCAAAACTGAAACTTCTGAAGTGGATGAATCCAAACGTGACTCATCCGTGACGTGGGAGAGTCGAAGGACGGATTATTGGTTTTATTTTTACTTTTGTATTCATTCTACTCTCTATTTCGTAAGATAATGTAGTGTACAGTATAACAAATTGTTCCTTTGCCGAAAAAGTTTGGCAAAGATTTCTTGGCTTTCACGTATAAGTGCGACGAAACGATTCTGGATAATAAAAATAATAGCGTACAAATGCGAAAACATATAAATGGAAAACGTGCAAGTTAAATGATTTTACATGCAAAATCGAAAGAATATACAAAACAACGTACAAGTGCGAAAAACATAGGAGTGAGAAACGTATAAACGGGATTCTACTGTACAAAAATTTATTGAAGTTGACTCAAAATTTTCAGTTTTAATTTTTATTGGAACTGATATAAATTAATTTTATATGGATAAAAGGAAGCCAGTAAAATTATGCATAAGTTAAAAATTGTTTTAAATACCAAGGTGTCGAGTGTGATGATGTAATTTTTCTCTAAAAAATGTTAAAGTTGAACTTTATGAGTTTACGATGTGATTGAATCACTTTGAACAATATTTTAAAAAATTCAGTTATAATAACAAATAAGAATATTTGTGGAGAAAAATATGAAAAATATCATGAAAATTAAAAATTATTTTTACTTAGAAAATGATTGATATCTTTCTGGAACGATTTAATGTTTCTTCTTATTTTAAAATGATGAAAATGAAATTAATTAAAATATTTTTATATATTTTCACAAACATTAATTGTTGTACCATGATTACAGTTATAGAAAGATGATGCATAATTGTTCAGATAACTGATAATGTACAATTGTACAGCTCTCTTATCATTTATTACAGTGGATGAGATTTTCAATGATATTTTTCGTCATTTTCAGACGAAATTTACTACTAAATCCACAACTGACTTCGGTTTGAAATCAAATTATAGTGAAAAAATAACTTTAAATAGATAACATGTGATGGACGCTTTAAAAACAAAAAATCTTAAATCCAAGGATTAGATGAAATTCCTTATCTTTATTGTTCCTTATATAATTGATCATATTGTCTTTTTATTTGGTATAATGTTAGAAAAAAGATTTATTCCAACTAGATGGATACAAATGAAATTAATTCCAGTCATTAAAAACAATCGTAATCATAATGCTCCTTCTTATAGATCAATAACAGTCTCAAATTGTATGCTAAGAATTTTCGAAAATTCGATATTAAAATTGATAGAATTTTCTGTTAAAAATCAGATTTCGAAATATCAACATTATGCCATTAAAAATAGATCAATCATTACAAATCTTACATCAATATGCATCAATTCTTTACAATAATTTTGGAAAAGGAGATAGGACTTTTACTGCATTCATAAATATGTCAGCTGCAGTTGACAATATTAATATAGAAATTCTTTATAATCGTTTAATATAATATATAGATTGTTGTCTAATCTATTGAATAATCAAATTTTTATAAAATAGGCAATATAAAGTAATGATTAATAATAATAATAGTTCAGAATTTTTATTCCTATTTCTGGTATTTCTCGGTGCTCTCCGTTGAGTGCAATTTTATTTGTTTTATATATAAGTCCTATTTATACTTTGACATCATCATCTGTAATAGGATATGCTGACGACTTGAAAATAATTAATAATTCTATAAATAATTTAATTTCAGATCTAAAAATTATCTATTCTTGATTATACCATAACAATTTTGTGATAAATCTAAATAAAACAAAATTTATGAAACAATTTTTGAAGAAACAACAGGATACTGATATAGAGATACAAATTTTTGAAAGATCTTTTCTTTTTCAAGAGAGTCATAAAGATTTGGGAATTATTTTAGATGCAAAATTAAGCTTCAAATCTCATATTGATTACTTAATAAATAAATTATATAAAAAATTGGTTTTATTTGGAGATATCTAACAAGTAAGATATATTTCTGATGATCTAATATGTAAAGCCTGGCTGAATGCAGAAATAATAAATATTATATCTTATGGTTTAATTACTTATGCAGCAACACCTAAGACATATTTTGAAAAATTAAGTATAAACTATCAATAATCAATTAAACAAATTATTAAATTCATGGCAGAACAAAATCAAACAATAACATTAAATAATTATGAAAATTTAAATATTCTGACTGCACAGGATATCCTTAATAAGCAAGACAAAAGTTTTTTGGATATATATCTAAATGGAGAAGTAGAAAACGATTACTTCAGCTTCAATGTTCTGCAGAAACCAATAAGGAAGTTTCAGTTTATCTATATTCCAAAACAGAGAATAAGATATATACTAGATATTTTTTTATTACTGCTCCAACTTATGCTAATAAAAATTAATTTGTATGCTTATTTATTTGTTCAATCTACAGTTAATTTTTTTTTGTTTTCTATTTGTTTCTTGGGGTTGTGTACTGTTTCAAGCTTATAATTGGCAATGTAGTAGTAACTAAATAAATAAATAAATAAAATGGAAACATGACTGATTATTAAATTTTTGTTATTTAAGTTAATGAGATTTGATCATATCTAATATTAATATAATATCATTCTTTTTAACAACAAATTGCTTAATACAAACTTCTAAAAAGTTCAATGTGTTTGCTTGCTTAGTATCATTCATCAAATATAGTCTCCATTCAGCACATTTGATCATTATGCTAAGCAGATTTCTATTGACGTTAATTAAGTATGGATCATATATCAGCCTGCAAATATGAAAGCAATTGATAAAATTTTCAGACTATGTTATTTCATTCCCCAATCTACATCCAATACTATCAGATAATTATTTTTAGTGAGATAATTTTTTGTGAATTAAAATTTTAACTCCCAAAAGTTTAAATTTAAGAAATTTAATACATTTGTTAAAATAGGCAGAATCATAATTTTAATAAGAAAGAACAATCTTTATATTATTTTAGAATAAGGTGTGTAATGTAAAGGAGTTTGGCAAAAAAATTAATTTCTGTTCTAGCAGATTCAGGTATTAATTCTGATAAGTATATTCTGAACATATAAGAATGCTGTGGAATAACTATTGATCATTTGATTACTGGACCAATTTAAAAAAAAATAAGCATGAGTGAAAGAATTCTGGAGTTATATATTTCAGAAAACTAGAAAAGAATTTTTTAAAGTATACAATTACCTCAATCTGGAACCTTTCAAGATCCAATTGCTTTTGCATTTCACCAAATTCCCATGGATTAGGAGCAAACTGACCAACAAGTAATGATTGCCATATATGCTCAGTATTTGGAGGATCTGATTTTACTAATAATATTGAAATACGTTTTCTTTCTTCTATAAAATTTAAAATTAATATAGTTTTAATTGAATAGACAATGTAATGGATTATTATTAAATAAAAATGACATTATAAAAAAAAAATTTTAATAAATGATTACTACTCACCAAGTACCCAAGTACTCTCTTCTGCCATAACAGTACGACGAAGTTTCCCCTAAAAAATTAAGAATGCAAAACACTAAATGGCATTATAATCAAATGAAGCATATGAAAAAAGATATTAATAATCAATTATAAATTTCAAAAAAATTGGTAAAATGTTAAGAAAATAAAATATATAAGTTATAAAAACTATCAAACAAACTTTTGTTAAAAATATATATATAAAAAAAATATATGTAGATATAAAAACAAAATACGCTAGCTACAGTTGTTTACTAGATCTAATGACAATTACGTCATCCTGGGGACCGATTCTTCAATCCCCTTACCAGTAAAAACGGAACCGGGGAAGAAATCCTATTGTTTCCCATAGGAACTCGACTTGATCCAGTAAAACTGTAATTTTAAGCTAACAACCGTAAACTCATCGAAACTTAAACGTGTGGTGTGAATTGGATATTAAGGCCGAGATGTGATGTATATTTGACAAAAGGAAACAAATTTGTCTTAACGAACTGTAGCGTGAATACGTGGGACCTCAAAAATTCCTTCGTAATAACGAAGAATTTGTATTAAGCGAGTTCGTCATAAACGAATAATTTAACATTATTCGAATATGTGCCAGGCCGGGAATGGGAAAGATAGTTCTTACTATCGAAAATTTGTCCTAAGTGAGTTCATCTTAATGAGGTTTGACTGTATTATTTTTGAACCAGTGCAATGAACTGCTGTCATTAGTTCATAGAATATTTCGTTGTATATATTGTAGAATGTACAGAGTCATTGAGATAAATCTGGAATTTTTTTAGGCAGAATTCCCAGAAAATTCTGCATGGGCTATAATTTCAATCAACACGGAAGTAATTAACAATTGATAAAATGGCAGCTTCTACTTCAACAAGTTCCGAATACAATCAGAGAGCAGCCATTATTGAATTACTTCATGTGGGAAAAACACCAAAGAAAATCATTACATGGTTTGACTACAAGAAGACTCAAGTTTACAATATAGCCAAGAGATTCAGGGAATCTAGCACAGAGGAACTTACTCCTGACCAAGTCAAACAGAAAGTGATATGATTGCAAGAGAGGTGACAAATTTGTATCCGAATTGAAGGAGAAGATTGACCAGAATCCAGGGTGGAGCATAGCTGATCTGGCAGAAGAAATGGGCGTGGTGAGATCAATAGTCAGTCTGGCAGTGTAGAAGGATTTGGTGTACAAATCTTTTGTCCTCAGGAACTGACAACTGTTGATTGAAAAGAACAAAATCGATCGAAAAATGAAGGCCTGGGCTCTGCTTAATGACATCAAGCATGATAGTGCTGGTTTCCTGAGGTTCTTTTCAGATGAGAAGAATTTCATTCAGGACAGGAAAGTGAATTGCCAGAATGCCTCTTACATGCCCACTGTCATTCGCACAAAATTTCTCGCTTCTTTCATGGCCAGTGAGTCATAAGCAGTGAGAGTGACATTATGGTGCCGCACTTCTTTGAGGAGAGTTTGAGGGTGACTGCAGAAAGTTACATCATTGTGCTGGAAACAGTTGTGAATCCCTGGATGGACAAGGTAGCTGCTGGGGGGGACTACGTGTTCCAGCAGGACTCAACTTCAGCCCACAAGGCGAGGAAGACCCAGCTTTGGCTTTTCAGTAACCTGCCCTACCACTGGTCACCTGACTTGTGGCCTTTGTCCAGCCTAGACTGCAACCCTCTCGACTATTATGTGTGAGGCGTAGTTGAAGCAAAGGTCAATAAGACACATCATAACACGAAGGATTCTCTAAAGGTTCTATTCTACAGGTGATATCAAATTTAGACAGAAAAGAGGTAAAGCATGCCTGCAGGGGATTTAGGTCCCGACTCGAAAAAGTCGTAGAAGCAGATGGCCACTACATTGAATGATTTTGATTATTTACAATGTATTTAACATTTTATCTGGGTTTTTTATAAATTATTTTTTCCTGCAGATTTGTTTTAATTTACATAGTGATTTTTCCGGATTTACCTCAATGACCTTGTATTATGTTCTTTTGAAATATTCAAGGTGAATAAAATATTGAATTCATAAATGATCTAAGATCAACTGTTTTTGTTGCATACTACTTGCATTCCTGAATTGATTTTAAAGTTGCTATGACAGTCAGTTATTTCATCGTTATTTTCAAATGTTTATGCATTTTTGATGATATTACAATTAATCTGCCATCTCATGTTCTGTTAATTCATCATATTTTTATCTGTATAAAGAATTGTCTCAGATTTTAACTTTGTAATATGATAGTTGAATGTATTTATTTCTTTAATCCATGCTATAATATATTGAAGTTTCCTGGCCTTAATGATTATTGGCAATATCCAATGAAGTATTATTAGTTAAATGATTGAGTTACATCAGTGCTAATCAATTGGTAGTAATGTTTCTTCTTATATCTAAAAAGGAAATTATTGGAAAGAAATGGTTCATATAATTTTCTTGTCTTGATTTTTTCTTGAATAATGCAGTTATTAATGAATTTAAAAAATATTCTCAAAAATGTTTTTTGTTATTTTGACATTTTACAGAATTATTATTTGAACAACAAGTAAAAAAATAAAAAAAAGAGACTGAAGTCAAATGATATTTTGTAACAGTTGACAGAATGAAAGTTCAGTTGATATACAATAATCTACAAAAACAAAAATTATAATGTCTCAGATTAGTGAAAAATAATCATCAAGTATTTTTAATTGATAAGAATTATCACAAATTGCACAGACTTGATCAGAAATATTGGGGATCAACATATTTATATCTTGAACATTGTCAAGATTAATTTTTCTGATATTTATACTATCACAGTCTGTTAACATAGTTTTTGATTGATAATTAGTGCAGTTATTTATACAAAAACATTAAAAATGAGCATTATGTATCATCTAAAGGAAAAATATGAAAATATATTAACTACACCTTATTTTGACATTTATAAAATATGGAAATCTTTATATTATATACTTTTTATAAAATATATGTTATTGCCTGATAAAATTCGATATGTTTACAATGTTTAAAACAGCAATAAAATTGAAATGGGTTTCTTAGTCTTTTGATACATTGAAAATAATAGTTTATCTAAAATAACATAACATTAGTTATTTTATTATGATGATTCATCCTCGATTAATTAAAAGTAATAAAATTATTGTTTAAATGCCAGTCATAATGAAACTATATCTTTGTAATAGGTATTAAACTCAAGTAATCTCTCTCTTAAAATTAGCTTTTGTTTCAGCTGTTTCTAGTTTTTATTGTTGAATTTTTAAGCATCTTATATTCAGGTAGAAGTAAAAGAAGTGATCAGATTAAAATGATATTTTTATGCTAGATTTACAATAAAATTTGTATAATTTTCCCCTCAAAACTTCATTGCTTCACATTTTTGAATCATTTTGCATGATTCGAAAATGTGAAAAGGAAATAAGGACTTATGCAAGTATATATAATATAAAAAAAATAAACAAAATATACTTTTATTCCAAATTAAGTTACATCAGCTAATTACTAGATTTAATTATAGTATTAAAAATTTACTCATAAGTTTGAAATTGATTTAAAAATTGTAATTTTTATGATGACTTAATGGCGGTTCGAATTCCGTTAATGTTGATTGACTGATTTTTTTTCTTAATTTTGTGTAAAAATAAACTAAAAATAATATAGGACTTATCATATAGTACTTTATAAATAAAACTTATATTAAGCATGATATAAACAGATATAATTAATATTAAAATGAAAATGTATATAAATGATGATAAAACATTTGTCTGTCAATTTCAAGTATGGCCATATCTTGTTATTATGGCAGTTATATTCTAGATTACTGTTGTAATCTGAATTGCTCCTTTTTTTCATCTGCTAATGCATATAAAAGCTTAAAAAAATATTTACATTATTATTCATTAAGTGTACATTTTTTTGATTAACTAGAAATTCTTTTCATAGTTTTTTGTTTATTAACTCTCTGAAAACTATTACATAGTTTTCAGAGAGTTAACAAACAAGAAGAATTAGTGAAAAATTAATTTACATGGTGATAAAGATTTTGATCTGCTGAAAAAGTGATCACTGGCAATGAAATATGGTATTTGCTAAAAATGATGTAAGTATAATTTGAGAATTGGATTTTCCATTACAATAATTCTCCTGACATTGGTTATTCCTGACCAATGAATATCTGATAAAGTATGAGATAGCTGCCTTTCCATAGTCTTCTTACTCATCAGATATTTTGCTGCTGACATTATTCTGTATAGATGATGTTTTTTCTCATACAAGTCTTATTTGAATTTATGATTCTTTATTGCATCATCAATAAAATGTGTAAAATATTCTGTGAATTTTGTTTTAAAGAGATCATAAGAATGCTTTTCAGAATTGTTTTAAATTATGGTATGGACATTGGCAAAAGTATAACTTTTGAAGGTATATATAAATTTTTACATTATTATGTATATAATAAAAGTTGTGTTAAAAGTTTGATTTATTTTTAACTGTATTTTTCTATAAATCATGTTTTTTTGTTTTGGTGATAATCAGAGTGATGCTATATATGGCATATTCAGTTTTTAATTTTACTAAATTATTTATTGATTAGTTTCCTGAATTGATAATATTCAGTGATGTTTTTTATATAGATGTGAATGTGCATTTCTTTCTATCCTTTAGTTTCCAAAGTTTAGTTATAATTAAAGATGAAGAAAATTGTATTTTGTTTTGAAAAAGTTGATCGATGGCTTTTAACAAAAGTTAATGATTTATAATTAGTTCATTTGAAAAGAAAAAATGCTGAAATTGTTCTAGTCTTTTTAGAATCATTGGCAATAATGATATCCTGTATTAAGCATATAAATTATTATTATAAATTGTATAAATTAACTCCTGTTCACAAAATGTTAAAACTATTAATTTTTTAACATACACAGCTGCTATTTTGTTTTTCTTTCTCACTCCTTATTCCTATTTAAAGGCTGTTTTGTGATTGAAAGTGATCCTACCACTACACTTTCAAATTTTATATCTTTACATATTACAAAATGGCAGGCATATAATGAATGAAGCCAGATTAATTCTTTTCAAAACTACTATTTAAATTATTTTATGTATAGGAGCATTTTTTTCATTGATTCACCTGTAATGCTAGTATCAATCCTGTATAAATAAAGGTTTATATATATTATATAATACTATAAGTAAAAAAGCAAAAATAAATAGAGTTTATCTAAAAATGATAAATAATTTTAGATCTTGATGATCTAAACAACTTTGTTATAATTAGATTCCCTAAAAAAATTGTGAAATTGATCAAAATGCAAAAAAATAAGTGTTTTTATGCCATCTGTTAGTAAAACATTCTCAGTATCATGGTATAAATATATATAGTTTTCATTTAATGTATACATATATATGTATATTAAAATGTTAATTTTAAAATTCTGTCTTATGTCAAACTAATAGCCTGTTTATTTTGTAAATATAAAATGACAAATCTCCAGATGATGATGTATATAATGTCAACAGGTTTGAAAGTATCGTATTAATTAATTAATTAACCTTTCTTTTTTTGAGAGGAAAATTTATTAATTATATTAAAGATTATGCGTTACCTATTGAATTTACATTCAAAACAAGAATTTTTGAAAGATGGATTAAATTTTTTTTGTCTGTTCTTAAGTGATAAGTATTTTTAAGTTCTATAAAGCGCACACACTATTTGATATTGATATGTATGTTTTTTGTGATTCATAATCTAATTGTTCAGTAAAAGTATTCAAATTTGTTATTTATAATTATTTTGTTAACAATTACAGTAAAATTATCATTTTAAAATATTTTTAAATATAAATATTACTACAAGTTGATTGTGTGTTTTTATTAGCTTTTAATATATATTGTAATTGATATGGAGAAATAAATTTATCATAAATTTAGAATCAAAACTGCAAATGATTGCTCTGTGCTATTTATTTTTTATTTACTATGTGAAGATGTCAGATTCTCATAAAGCTTAGAGTCAAAAAAATGTAATAATATTGACTGATAGAAATTACTAGAATAATTTAATTACTGTGATGAGAATCATTCTAATAGTGAATTTAATGTAAATTTTATAATAATTTGTTTCAGAAAGCGTCTCAGTTTCATTCTTTCCGCTCTCAAGATTCTGATGATGATTTTCTTATTGTTGACGCAACTGGTATATTTGAAGATGAAGATAAAAAGGTTTATTTTGATTTTTTAATAGTATTTGTTTTTATACATATTTTGACAAATATGTTAATAACCACTTTGCCTTTTTTAATATTTAATATTTATTTCTTAAATATTTTTTGAGGTCAAAGAAATTCATATTCTTTGGATGATAATTATGAAAATATATTAATATTAATAGAAATTAAATGATTCCTAATGCATATAATAAAAGTACTGAAAAATAATAGAGATATAAAATTTTACCTGCTTGAATACATTCTTACAAATTTAGAACTAAAATTTAATAAGGTTATCGTCTTTTATGTATTAATAGTTAAACCATAATTTTGAATGTAAAATTTGTAAGAAAATATTAAATAGTAAAACAAAATGTTTAATATGTGAGGAGGTAGGAAATCAAGTATCAACAGTAATGAATTTATAAAATATGTCAACTTTTTTCATTTACATATTTCATATCTTAATTCTGTAATTAAAAAAAATTATTTTGTTAAGGCTATGTTTTCCTTTTCATAGGCTTATTGCAATATTTTTTTTATAGCTATTAAGTTTTTTTATCTGTTAAACAAACAAAATTTTTAAAATTTGAGTTCATATTATTTATTGAGTGAAAAATAATCCCTATACGAGTTCACCTGAATTTATTTTGTTCTAGCAATATTACTCTATATCAGTTGTATTTAAAGTCAGAAATACCTTACATTTAGTAGTACTGTTTATATCTTGATTACTATTATCATTATTCATCATAGTACATGCCATGTGCATGTTTGTTTGCATGCTATTCACAAGCCAAATTAATTCTACTTTTTGAAATTTTGAAATTTTTGTATCAAAACATTTGATTAACTCTTAATGATTTTTATTCAAAATAAATTTACTTAATAATTAAACTTAATACTACTAAATGATGTAAATTTTTTGGCCATCGAATAATAATTAATTCTTTTCAGAAGCCAATATGATTAACTCCATACTTTAATGTGAATCATTGGAATATTTTTTGAGTTTACCCCTGAATGTTAGAATTATATTTTTACATATTTTTAAAATCATTAAATTGGAAGGGTCAGTTGAGGAACATGTAGGAAAGGTATACTTCCTACATGAAATTAAAGTCTTATGTAATCTCGCTTGCTTATTAACAAAAGTTCATAAAACAAACAGCACAAATTGCAAGCATAACATAGTTTTATTTTGTAAAACGTTTTCGGTCGGACAAGCGGGACCCTCTTCAGTACATACACGACAGAAGAGCTCTTTAACTTAAAATACAATAGAACAATAGAACGATCAAACAAGAATATAATCATGGTAACTGATGATTATATTCTTGTTCGATCGTTCTATTGTTCTATTGTATTTTAAGTTAAAGAGTTCTTCTGCTGTGTATGTACTGAAGAGGGTCTGCTTGTCGGACCAAAAACGTTTTACAAAATAAAACTATGTTATGCTTGCAATTTGTGCTGTTTGTTTTATTTTTATTTCAATTAGAATTTAATTATAATCATTCCTAATTAATTTAAAATGAAAGTTTGATATACCATTATTCTAATGGTAAAAAAGAAATAATATGTAATATTTAAAAGCGTATCGGTGAAAATAATTTTCTTGTTAAACTATTAAAGGTAGTAATCTTAAATAAACTGTTAACAATATTATTTTTGACAGTATTATCTTATTACACAATTTATTTTAGATTTGAGTAAATTTTGCAATGGAATAGATCATTTGTATATCAGATTTTTTCATTTTTTAAGTGGTAATGAATAACAGAGAGAAACACGAAAAATGATACAGATCAGTATTTTTGGTGAAATCAGAAAAGCTCTCAAATGAATGTTTAGATTTGGAATGCAATTCGGAAAAGTACAGATAATAACAGCAGGTTAATTAGTAAGAAGAATCAATTATGTTTGTTTATTTTCTAATTTATAAAGCTTTAAGTAAATTTTGGAATACACTTTAACATATTTGATATCTAAATTTCCTTTTGTAATGAATAAATTTTCAAGATTACTCTATTCTAATGCAAACATATAGCATATAAATATGGTCAAAATAGCATAAAAGGCAGATTTTTCAATAAAATATTTTTTCTGAATAATTTGAGTTTAATAAGCACCAAATATATATGACAAAAATAACAAACAATAATATTTGTCTCTACCCAATTATATTTACTATGTAAACAAAATTTCAACTTTTTTTTATATATTAGAAGTAGGTAAAGATTAACTGGGCTGAAAAAAGCAAGAGTCCACATTATACTAAATATTTTCTAGTATGTTGCAGATAAAACATGTTAAAAGAAATATAAATAAGTTGATTTCTTGATCAAGGAGTGAAGCTAATTTTAAAAATGGTATGGTATTATCTTTAAAAAGAAACTTCCTTCACATTACAGTGGATTATTCTAGCATTATCATCCCTTTTAGGCTTTTATACTGGTTATTATTGTTTATTCTGCTAATTTTTGTATAAATAAAATACCTACTTCATATGAAAAAGAAATTATTAATGATGATGATTAAAAAAAAACATGAATTTAGTATCATTTCAAATTTTTTAGCTGAAGAAAATGCAGAAGAAAATAATTAGAAAATGGAATATTTAATTTTTAAATAAAGATATTTCTAAATAATAAATAATTAGCTGTAATTTTTGTAATGTATTCTAAACAACAATTGAACAAATTATTAATAAAATTTCTTCTTCAGAAAACAATAATTTGTTAAAAAAAATTTTAAAGCAGTGAGTTGCATGAGTCACAGATAATCTATCAATTCTTTTAAAGTGAAATTCATTCAATAAAATAAAATATAGAAATAATAAAATATTTTCTATAGTATGAAAACCAAAGTGAAAATATTAACATTGATCAGAAAATAATTTTTTGTTTATTTCATAAAATTTGTTTTTACTGATTCTTATTCATTTCAAAACAATTTTTCAAATGTAATATAATTAAATACCTGATCCAGCATTTCTTTTGTTTCCAGGTCAGTCCATAGGTTTCTCTGCTCATCCATATTTTGGATAATTCGAGCTGCAAGTTTAATATCAGATCTTACAACTTGCTTATGTGAAGCTATTCCGTTTACAGATCTAATTCTACGACTCAGATCTCTATTAACAATAGCACCTAATTCATAATCACGTAACTGTAAAAAAATTTAAAAAACATACTGAGTAATTATTTTTTGTTGCAGTACCGGATCTAGTTTGAGGCAAGTGAGGCAGTCACCTCATGCAAAAATGTAATTGCAATTTCACACACAAGTTTAATTATATATATCTTGACAATATTCTGTGTTGTAGTACTGGTCTACAAAGATATAATGGATAATAATTATATCAAAGGAGAGAGACCAGTGCCAATTGAATTGATTAATTCAGAGTTTTCCAAACTATGGGGTGTTAGTCTATTGCAACAGACATGCAAGAATTAACAAAAATATCATTTTTCAGACAAACAAACAAAAAATAAATTTAAATCATTGTCAAAAAAATGAATTGGGCAAAAGGGGTATAAATACATATATCCATTTACCCGGAAACTTTCTGCTGTAGCTGTATTAAAGACAAAATATTGATTAGTGATCAAAAAAGAATTGTAAATAGCGATAGTTTCAACGATATCTCGACTTGAGAAAATTTGTGCTAAAATTAAACCCACTCATTGCATTAAATATATATTCTATTTTTTGTTTTTTATAAGATCTGTTTAATTGTATTAAAAATTATTATACCATAATAAATAAATATATTTATTATGTATAAGAACTCTATATATACAAAATATCATATATTAACTTTAAGAACAAAGAACCAATACTGCTTCACTTCAATACTAAAAGTTCCAAAAAACAGCACAAAAGCAGT
>WUQG02416649.1:0-15628 GCA_011317285.2 Androctonus mauritanicus | reverse complement strand
CTTTAATCCTAGACAGGACTCAACTCGTCACCACAGCATTACAAAATAGATGAAAGTTTCTGCTTTCTAATCCTTCAGAAAGATTGAGAAATCATCTATGTGATCTACCTTACCTGTAATTACGTTACTGATGTAATCTTACAAGCTTAAACGCTTTCGAAATGAAAGATATTATTGACAATATTGTCATTGTAAGAAAATTAGTGTTTGATGAACGAACAAGTAGGATTTATACAAATTTAAGAAGATATTTAATAAGTGATTCAATAAAATTAGATTTTACTAACAACACTGATATTCAAAGATATATTGCTAATAGAAGTCTTATTTCGAAAATACATTCTTATCAGTAGAGTATATAACATAAGACACCATAAAGTATGCTACGAGACTGTTGCTGCGTAGGCTGATAATCATGACTGTTACAAAGGATTTCAAAAATCTATAACTGGACGAGTAGTGAGCTAACAAAGTTACCTTAATTATCAACTTAATTGATGCTGAGTATGGAGAAAACAGTAAAAATTAATAAGAATTTTCAATAATTTTAAATATTTTTTTTTTTTTTTGCGGTAAACTCCAAACTATTGGTTAAGATGATAATTAAAATAAATTGTGTTAATCTTTTCAGTCAACTGGCTAATTTTGATATTCATATAAATTACGAATCAATCATTAAAATCACTGAATTTAAAAATATAGGAATTATTTTGGAATGTTTTCGTATAATATAGGGGCCTATATTAAGTTTTAAAATTAAATAATTTAATAATGAATTATATTAAAGAATTAAAAAAGAAAATATACTTCATAATCTGTTGACTTTTCCAGTGCTGTTTTAGAGAATATTGCATTTGAGGGAAATATGTTAATGTGAATATGTTTTTCTTCATATACTTTCTTGATACAATAAAGTGCAAAAATTCATAAATAACAAGTTCTCAATAAAAAAAAATAACTTAATTTGTTTTTCTCTATTCTGCTTATTTTTTTTAATGAAGAATAAATTAGAAGCTATGAATAAAAATCTAAATAGATAATAATCTATTTTTTCTCTCTTTTTAATGAGGGATTTTTTTTTTTTTGTTGTTGTTGTTGTTGAAATATCATAACCAGAAAGTTTTTTCTTTCTATTTAATAAACTGTAGTGTATCTGCGTCATGCTTTATGATACAACCAGTTCATATTATTCATACATTTTATGGCAGTTTATAATATTCATGATGCATTTATAAACTCTAATAAATCATTATGCATATCGAATAACATAAAAATTTAATTTTTTCGTTAGCCATATTTTTGCGTATCTTTTTTTTTATCCTTCACTTTCATATTCTTATATATTTAAATTTTTAATTTTCGTAATTTATATTCAGTAATCCTTTCAATATATTAATATTATACGCATTATTCAAATATAGAGCGAACTTAAAAGAATTTTTGTTTTCAAAACTTATTTGTTAATTTTAAAATCGTCCATGTTTTTGATAAGAACTTTCATTTTTCCATAATTGTCTATAAAAAATGCAAAATGACAGCGAAAAATCGACCGCCTACCCAAGATACTGCATCTTCTCTACATACATCAATATATTTTTTGTTGTATTCATCGCTAATAGTTCAAGTTAATATTTATTTATTTATTTTTTATTGTAAATTATAATAAATAAATAATAAATTTCATATCTGCATTTATTTATTTTATTCGAATTTTAATCTTTTTTTTTTTTTTTTCCTCGTCACTTCGACATGTTATATATTTTCTAACTTGTAGGATAAAAGGATAAAACGGAACATATGATACTTAATAAGCGTAAGCGTTATGAAGAACAAAAAAAATTGTTCATTTTTTATTTTAAAGAGTTAATTATAGTAAATGTCCATTCCTGTTTTAGCATAAACTGACATTAAATAAATGATATGCGTGATTGTTAGTTTATTCCTTTGTCGAAACGGCAAATGAATTCGGAATGCAAAACATATAGGAACAAATACTTTTTAATGGTTTCTTTATTACGAACGAATTCAATACTTTTTTTCCTCTTTAAGTCAATAGGATTTTTCACAGTTGTCTTTCTCTTTTTAAAAAGAATGCAATTATCTCGGCATCTTGTTTATCAGTACTGTATTTATCGAAGATAACGTTTTTTAAAATACAGAAATGCGGGCATATATAACTTATATATATATATTTAAAAAAATGTAAAATAAGATTAAATATTGATTTTTCTACTTAATTTAATCTTACGCGATTTCGGGCTTTTGATACATTTTATATAAATTTATTTTGTAATTCCAGTTCGCTTTATAAAAGTTCAGGAAAGAGCAGAAATGGTACAAAAAAAAGTATTGGTTTTTCTTACTTGGAGAAAAATTGCAATTAAATGCACTTTTGAATAAACAAACATTTGTGATATATCAAAATATTCAGAAACTTTTTTTTTTTTTTTTCATTTTTTGAAAATCGACTCAACTTTAATATCTGGCTGTTGTTGTAAAGTAGACCAAGAAGAATGCAATCTTCGATTCTGAGTGCTAGTTTGTAGAACGAGAATTTCAAGGAGATTCTTTTGGAAGTCGGTGGTAAGCTCTGACGGTATCGTTGGGGGTCCATTATTGTTGACTGGCAACCGTGCTCCGGGGTATTGACACAACTGTCATTATACACAGTCTTCCTTTCCTAGAATGTTTTTCTGCAGTGAGATCACTCCCTACGGGAGAACCGACAAAGCAATAAAAAGTGGAGATAACTATCGGAAGGAACTGATCCAAAATTCGGCCACAGAACATTATATCATTGCTTCCAATTTTTTAAAAAAATTTAAAATGTAGAATTTTATTGAAATCGCAAGAGAATTTTACGGTTTCTTTTAGTCTCTACAGAGATACATAAAATCAAATATAATGTGATCAAAGAACAACAGAAACTCATTCAACAAATACGAATTTAAACTGTAAGTAAATATTTTTCTTTAATTATCTAATTACTTTTTACTATCTTTTATTAATAATATTTTTTTTATAAAAAAATTTTTTTAATATAAATTTTTAATTTTTTTTATCTTTTAATGTAAAAACTTAGAGGTTAAATTATTAATAGAACCATATGTAGTGGTACGTATATATATAGAGTGCAAAACATATTAAATATTTTAACGTATATTAAAAATTTATCAAGTGTTTCATTCGAAAAAGTAAGTAAATAAAAAATTGAATGAACTGAAAGTATCGCACATCGACCAAATTTTGAAATGTTGCGAAAATATATATGACAGGTTGAAGGTTCGATTATGCTTTTCTACACAACTGAAAAAAAAAAAAACAAAGTGGTAAAATAGAATTGTATTTTATCTTTAAGTTTACAAATTGAGATAAATATATATAAATTTCTTTAAAATTTTACATTGAATACATTGCAAAATAATATAATCTTAAGTGCAATGCTTAAACATATAGATTTACATTATAACCGTGTTATTTATTTTAGATTAAATTTTGATGTTTCATAAATTATCTAACATAAATTTTATCGTATAAAAATAAAATCTAACAGAAATTTTGAAAATTATATATAAATTTTTATTACTTTTTTCCATGTTTTATTATACAGTATATAACATATCATAAAAATACTTCTATAAATAAGTTTTATTTCTTTAATTTTAATCAAAATTATAATTATATAGCATTAGAAATATAAATATCAATTATTTATCATTATAAACACGATATTATAATCATATAATTAATAAAATTACAAGTAATTTATAAGAAATTTTGATTTATTAATAACATCATAAATATAAATATATTTAAAGTAAATTCATATATATATATAATATTATTCTTGATTCAACAGATATTTTTGATTTTTAAAAATAAATATTTTAAAATGAAAATAAAAGATAAGATATAATCTATTTTTATTCTTATCTATACCTTACGTTATATCAATAAAACTTTCAAAACATACATAATAAAATCCAAAAAATAAAAAATGTTTTTAAGATTAATATTTCATTTCTTTCAATAAAATATGGTATTGTTATTATTATTATTAAATTATCATCAAACATCTTTTTTTTTGTGTAGTTTTATCAGTTAGTCATATATATATATATTTTAATACAAAAAAAATATTCAGTCAATTTATTTTAAATAGAATGTTTTGATATATGTATGAGATGTGAATTTTTTAAGCTTTTTTTTATCGTATTTATAAAAATAATATTAATAACATTACATTATATATAAGTTATATATTTTTTCTTAATACGATTTCAATAAAGATATCCGTATTGTAAAATATACGATGTTTTCTGTATACAGTATTGTACTTTAAAAATCGTAATTAATTTACATAATTTTAAAGATTTTTATAAGTTACCTTTAATTTTTTTTTAATAAAAAAGCATTATTTATTAATTAAATAAGTTTTAATATACTATAGAAGATTCGTAATATAAAATAAAAATATAATAATTAATTATAACAGATAAGAGATATAAGATAAAAATATATCGGGGATAATAACTTAGGAGTTATAGAACTAAAACGATTTTTTAAGATCGATAACGGGATTATACGATTATCCATTGTTTGTTAAAAATTTTTTATGATTTAATACAAATATATATACCATATATATCTTTAATAATATACAATATATATATATATAATCTTTGCAACAAACAAGAGATAATCAGATAATTCTGAAAATGATAAATATATAGCATGTATCAGGGGTAGCCAAGCTTCGTTTCACTACGAGCCAAATATAGGAGAATCTCAAATAGTTGAAAGCCGCAATCAATTTCTTTCTGGGTCAATGAGAGCCATATCAGTTTTTCGAGTAAACTTAATAGTGGTTTCAAAAATTGTTTTATTATATATTTTACACGCATTTATTTCATATAGATGCATACTACTTTTTACGATAAACAAAAAAATTTGCAAATATATATATATATGTTTTTAATTAAGTAAGTATTTGCTCCATGTTAACTATTTACTTTCATGATATGGATCCACACTGAAGGTACCAGAGAGCTGCAATTTGGCCACCATTGGCATGTATAGTTATTATTATATTTTTGCGTAATGGATGTTTAAAACTATAATATTCTAAACGAACATAATTATTTAACTTTTAATTAATGATACTTAAGAGAATTTCATCATAAATAATTTACTATTGAATCGAATTAATCTAAAATATTCCTATTGTGAAAATTAATAATTTAAGATATTATTAGCGAATTCTTTGGGAAATAATCTTATTCATTGCAACTATTTGTTTGGAAGATATTTACTTCGTTAGATTTCTAATTAATTATATAATGCATTCATTTCTCATTTCAATAATTAAATTATTTACTTTATTTACATCAAGATAAACATAAATAACTTATTTACATTTCTATATAATTTCTAACTATTACCGTATTATTATTCAAATAAACTATCGCTAAAATTATTAATTATTATTGATAATTTATATAAAAATTTTTAAAAATATTTAAAATCTATACTTCATTTAACGAATTGTTATTAAATATATTGATATTTTAGATTAAAATTCCAACATTTTTATTTTTATTTTTTCTCTTCTCACGCAAGTGGGATAAAGAAACTAGCACAGTTATAAATTATTATACTCATTTTTATAAATTTACTTCGAAATATAGAATTTGATTCTTTTTTTTTAAATAATTTTTAACAGAATATTTGGTAAAATAAGTGTTTTAAGCTTAGTAACATCGTAAGAACGAGGATTATTAAGTTCTTCATCGAAAAAGTATTGCTATTGAGTTGTGTTCAAGTGGTTTTAATAAAGTTAGCATATCAGTCGACAACTCTCGAATTTTTTTTTTTTTTTTTTATATTTCACAAGATAAAATACAAATAATATAGAATTTCAGGATGGTAATGATCCTGAAATTCTATATCAGGATCATTTCGTAATCAGGATTGAAGAATGATTAAAAATACTAATTTATATTCGAAGAAAACATGCCAATAATCTCTACATAATGAAACCAATCAATTTTAATTATTAACTAACCTATATTAAACATATTTCCACTGCTAAAGATGCCTGATAGATTAAGTTAATCACAGTTCGTTCATACGCTTCTGCAACCAAAATTTTTTCTTTGATTACGTAAATATTATTGTTACGATTATTAAAACTAAATTTATTCGTTATTAACCGATTAGATAATAAAATTTTTCCTCTAGCTTCAAAGTTGTCTTCTCATTATTAAAAAAATTATATAGCCTACAACTGAATTAAAGTTGTAAAAGTTAAAACTTGAAAATTGAATTGGATTAAAATTGAAATGAGACTAATTATATAAGTCTATGGCTTCTTTCAATATTTAGCTATTTTCTTAATGAAATATTTTTAGTATCTATTAAAACAGAACTAAAAAAGAAAAAAAAAATATTGTATGGAAGCAAACATGCTGGAAAAATTAATTTTTAAACATATAAGATGTTATATACAGTATAGAGGCATTAGTAAATACAGCCTGACTAGTCATGCGATGCAACCTCATTAATAGTCATCTCTTTGCAATTAGTCCTTCAAATTAAATCATTATTCATGCTTAAGTTAGATAAATACAACTTAAAATTAATATTTATCTGTTTTATTATTCTTCTAACTGTTTCCTGAGGGCCTATATATATATCATTATATTATTTTGCAGAGTAAATGCTGATTATATTGGCAAATATTTGCTATTAAAAATAGAATATTGTTGAATTTAATTATAATATTTAACAAAAAGAAAAGAATTTTTTTTAAGTTTGAATGTAATTTCCGTATTAAACTTTTGAACTTTTTTTAAAGATACGAAAAAAAAAACGAATAAAAATTTATAACATGCTAATGACATTAATGACAAATTGAGGAAATAATAAAAATTGGAAGGAGGAAAAAATGGAGTTTTTTCTATTTTTTTTTTCGTTTGAAAATTCAGTAAATTCAGATATCAAACCGATGAATACCGAATATGAAAGATTTAAATTTTATCATTGTAAATTCTAACATTTTGTTGCTCTTTCATACGTTTAAACGATGAATTATTTTAAAAAAATACCCTAATAGAAAAAAAAAAATTGTTTTGAAATGCGTATAATTTAAGTTCTAATGCGATGATCGTTGCCAAAATTAATGAAATGTTTACAATGATATCTAACATTCATAATTAAATAAATTTTAAAATAATTTTAAAGAAGAAAACTAGCTTATAGAGAAGCTAGACAATCGATAATATATTACAGATATCGATTTTGTTTTTTTTTTTTTATAAAATGTTATTTTTAATTAAAATTCGATTAAATTTTGTCAACGAAAATTAAAGAAAAAATAAATTTGTAAAGAGAATATTATTAGAGAATTTAATTGTGCAATTTTAAAATGATAACCTAAATTGAATAAAGAATAAGAATATTTAGATTTCGTTGATTGCTATCCCATTACTTATTAAATTATATGAAATTCTGTATGTAAATTCTTTGGCAGTACATGCAATTTTCATATAATAGGCAATTATTGTTTATCAAAGTGGGAAGTCTTCATTTGCATATTATCATCTTGAATACGGATGAAAGAAGGATCCGTTACTTTGATGATAGTCGAAGAAAGAATCAGTTTTTATCGATTAATTCTTAAGCTACCTTAATGGAATTTTAGCATGGTATCTTAAAGCTTTGTTTTGGTAGAGAAATCTTATTTTACGTTGCCGCCTAAACCTTGTAATAACCCCAGGGGAAAAAGTAACTCCCATTCAAACATACCGAATGTTATTCTGTAGTAGTAATAATGAAAAATCTTTTCAATTTTATCACTTTTAGTAATTTAAAAATATCGATTTAGATTTTTAATTTTTTCCCTCTTCATATTTGCTTAATTACACTCGAAGGGATGAAGTTTATTTTAACCTAAAGAGTAATTTGTGTAGTTTTACATAACTCAAATCATTCGATTCGATGCACTGAAACGATGGGTAGAATATCTTATATGAAGATTTTTTTTTTAATTAATAATTTCTGCGTGACATTAACGTGTAAGCAAGCGTGAAATATTTGTGATTAATTTAAAAATAACATCGATACGTGATCTTAAAAGCTGAATAGGAATATATTTTTGAGTGATTTTTAACAAGAAATAATATCAATGAGACTTAATCTAGCGCTTTAATAACGCGTGTGTTTAGCATGTTATGATGTTCGTGATTGACGTCCACTAACATCCTCTTAGTGCAAATTTTCCAAAATAATTTATGGATTGACAGATTAGTGATAAAGGTGTTGATAAAATTAAACTATTAACGCTTTAATCTAACGTTTTACTTAAAAAAAAAAATTTGGAAAATTTATTGTTGCTGGAATAGAATGCATAAATTTATTTTTATTTTCATAACTTTCACGACATATTTTTGAAAGTTATTTTTAATAAATCCTGAATCGCGGTAATACAGAAAAAAAAGTTCTTTTTTTTAATCTAATTTGATTTGATTAAATATGATTTAATCTGATAAATATAAAAAATAATTTAGCTTCAAAATTATGTGATTTGAAATATTCTATAATAAATTCTAAAAATAAAATAAATGTATGACATTATAAAATTCAATATTCTATATTTATTGCTCGGAATTGAATTGATTAGCCAATTCGTTAATGCCAAAAATCCACTTATTGACATTTATTTCTTAAAAATTCATTTTCCTCATCTTGTTTCATAAAAAAAAAAGAAAAAATTACCTTCACTTCAATGCACCAAGAACGGAATTTCAATAGAAATATCTCAAATCGGTGTTCGGATCTAACTTATGCAATCAAAAAAAAATTTTTTTTTTGAAGCAACGGATGTAAATCTGTTATTATAGTCGATGATAAACTAAAAATTTTAATAATTTAATTCGTGTTACTAAAAAACAAAAATGTTTCGTATATTTATCATACCGATAAATCAATTTTCAACTAAAACTATGAATGAATGATATTTAAACAGATCATCCGCTCAACAAAAGTTTGCAGTTTTCGTTGATTTATCACTGGAAGTCTAACATCCAATTAACTTTAGTTTATTCTAATTAATATTTTGTTAATGTCATTTATCTTCTGATAACGATTAATAAAATTTTTATAATTAAAAGTTTTCCAATATATATATATATAAAAATTTATTTTAATTAATTTTATATAAATTTAAATATTATCATTTGATCTAAACACACAATACCGAATAGAAGTTTGTTTAATTAAAATTTAATTATTATTATTATTATTATTTTTATTTTTTAAACATTAACTAATCAAAATTAGTAGTATAGAATATAGTGAAAAGTAAATAAAAGTTCAATCTTATCATAGCTATCGCATATAAAGAGATTTAATTGGATTAATATGCAAAATTTTATGCTGATTAATTAATGGTAATTGATATTCCGATGGAATTATTGATGCCAGAGATTGGAGATCGAATGTCAAAATATTTTTTATTCGTTCATTTACGATTCCTTATCAGTGGTTTAGTTTTTAAAATGTGATATAAAAGAGGATAAGGAATTTATTATGGCAACTCATGCAGTTATATTCCCCCGCGTATTCTGTACGCCAACCTAGATGATGTCATTGCATAGATCAAAATTGATGACTTCATACTGCTGACGTCATGTTGGTTTTGTTATAAAGAACATCGTTTACACCGAGTGTTATTGAATACGAATTAAAAATAGTTATAACTAAAATGATAACGCAGCTCTTTTAAAGATTATAATGCATTGAGATAAATAATATGATTACAAATCGTGTAAAACTCCAATGCCATTCATTCTAATATTGGAATAAAATTTGCGAAAAAGTTTTTCTTACACGGTAATAAAAATATATATATATATCCATTTGCATTTTAAATAGATTCATTCCTTTAATAATGAATATTGAATATGGAAACATCAGAAGGAAAATATTGTAACTGCATTATATTCGATGACATCAGAACAGAACTGAATTCATCGTTAAAAATTTTAGAATATTCGCTTAAAAATAAATAATTAATTAAATAATCTTAGCAGAACAAACCGTAAACATTGTTATTACTGTATGTAAATAAATAATAATGCAAAAAAATAAAAATAACTTCATCTCTTATTACAGTTACAGTATATCAATTTTCAGTTGATAAATATTAAATGATAAAATCAGTATTTAATGCATATTTTTGAGTAAAATGCTGATCAAAAAAATACATCATAAAATAATAAAAAAAAAGATAAACTTTTTCCCAATTAAATATTCGAAAAATATGAAATATTTATTTTATATTTTTGCAATATTAAGTGCATTCTCCATGCAAGATCTAGAATATTTTCCATTTGAATATATTTTAAAAACATTTTATCAGTAAATAATATATATTTTATATCGAAGAAAGTTTAATAAAACATTAATAAAATTGATTTTAAAATATTCAATTTTTAATTATATCATGAAAATTACTCTTTTGTATAAGAAGATTTGTATAGTTCGCCCGTTTATTTAAAACGAGACTTTAGTTAATATAAGCACATAGAAGTAATTTATATGAAGGAAAAGATCCGTTTTTGTAAGTCGAATCGGTTGTTTTGTCCGAGAAATGTTGGTCTTGAATTACTGAGTAATTCAAGACCAGAACGAGTGAGCATTGCTCTCTGGGGAAGTAATGTTTGTCTGGAAGAGTTGGCCCCAAAGTACGATAGTAGTATAAGCCACACCATGGGGAACCATGTTGATGGGGCGCCACATCACTTCTTGTCGCACTGGGAGAAGTTAATCGTTGCTTGAAAAAAAGCGATAAAGTATACTAGACTTAGATGGACTCATTGGGGCACCAAATAATGAGAGAAGCGAGTAACTAAACAAAGATGAGCAGCATCAAAAAAAAAAAACAAAAAAAAAAATAAAATGTCTGATTTTATTGAATTAGCAGAGACAGAGAGAGAGAGAACAGGAATAGTTTTTGTAGAAAAATCCGTTATTTTCGAGATAACAGTTAGTCGGAATGAAACAATGGTTAATGCACGTCAAAAATCGATAAATAGGAAGTCTAATGAATGGAAATAAGTAACTTTGGAAAATTTAGGGCGCTTTTCAAAAGGCAATAAACATTGTTTATTCATTTAATTTCATTTTAGACATTCTAATTACAGAAAGCAATATAATCTGCACGAAAAAAATTTAACAGCATTACAACAATATATTAACTTCCCATGTATCATAAGAAATATTAAAATCTTTATAAAAAATATTTAAAATTTGTAATATTATAAATATTATACCTTTATTGAGCATTAAATTTAATTAATTTGATATTAGCATTGAAGAAAAAATAAATGTTAAAAATGATTTTAAAACTGCAATCAATAAACATAATCGAGAGCAAATTTTTCTAGACGACCATGTCTTGATGGTTTTTTTCTCCCAAGCACAGTTAATCAAATGTTTATTGTATTGATGCCTGAAGATATATCATGTCGAGGATGAAATAAAGATATAATAAATGTTAGGATACATAAAAATAGAAACTATATAGAAATATAACTGATTGAATGAATTGATCCGAAAAGGATTATAACATTAATTATAGCAATATCACTCTACATGATCTTTTGAATTTTTTTGTGCTTTTGTAATATGGTTTTATTAGCATTCTAGTACGTAAGCCCAATTGCATTAAAGTACAGTCTGAAGACGAAATAAGAAAAATTAACTTTTTATCCTGGAAAATGTAAAGCGAGGAGATTCAAAAATAAATTCGAAAAAATATATATGTTTAAAAATCCAATAATAGAAGGAAACAAGAATAAACAAGAGAAAGAAACAAAAGAAAAACGTATTATCAATTCATTTCAAAGTTGCAAAATAAAAAATATATTTGACTATCCGAGAAAGAGAACAAACGAAATCTTCCGCGAAGCCAAGCAATATAAAAAGAAAAAAAAAGAAAAGTTATTTACAAACGCAATACAAGAAGATATACGAGTGGTAGGATATCCGAGAAACAAACATCCAGTGGGCCAAAAGTAAATCTGGCCAAAGTAGGTGCGTCGAAGATACAAAGGTTTCTCTAGCGAGATCTGCTTTGACGATAAATCACAGTCGTTTCGTCGGATGTATTTTATATTGTCACCCTTTTTCACCTATCGACTACTATAATCGGATGTATCAGATTCGGTCTCAGCTGCGTCAAGAGATGCCTAAACCTCCGCATGGACGCATTTGCGGCCGTAAAAAGAGAATGTGTGGACCGAGCGGAAATAGTATTGTCGACTTGCCCGGAAAGAAATGATCGCTGGAGAAATTCAAAGAAATTTTAGCACCGCGCCACTTGTTACCTTATAACTCGTTAACTTAACCTTAAACGCTCTGCTATTTTTCTTCTTCTCTAAATTTAATATTTCTAACAATTTATTTTATCGTAACCGCTAATGGATGCAATGACTACCGTTTCTACCTAATTTCTTTTCTATAATTAAATGTAATGCTCATCGATATAATGGAACGAAAACCGTCTCCGATATTCATCGATAAATCTAACTTCAATCAAGGTTATGTTACAAATATCGCTCACAGATCAATATTTATATAATATTCCAAAAGTATGAATCGATAAAATACAGTTATAAATTACTCTGCATTCAATATAATAATAATAATAATAAATACAAGAGAGATGCTTAAGCAATAGCATAACGCATAAATAATAAATAAATATATTATAAAACCTTATAAATATTTAAAACGTGTCACTTTTCTGAGACTTTTCTTACTTGAAAATCCATTTAATGAACTTTAAACGAAAGAAAAACATGCTGGTTAATGGATAACCAAACAAATTAAACTCCAATTAAAATTTGAATATTTCATAAGCATATCACTACTTCCAAATTGCTTATATATGTTTTCTCCATTAACAGTATAGTTTTTTTCCCGTACAGTATTAAAAAATATAACTCTCATTAATAATTTATAGACTTATAAAAAAAAATCGATTTTTAATTTCGAACTCGATTTTCTCATAAAATCACTTGAGGGGGGGAATATATATATATATTTACACGCGTGTATAATAAAATGTAGATAGGTAAAATTTGGATTTTTATCTAAAGTCAATCAAAAGATTTATAAAGAATTAAAATAACATTTAATTAAAACAAAATAATTTTACATGTTAGATAAATTGTTGAATAATTAATATAAAGGATTAGAGATTAAATAGAATTAATGCGATGTCTATATTAAATATTCATTATACTTTTCTGTAGAGTAAACAATTTTTCAAAATAAACAAATCTAATTTTATTTACAAGATGTAATTAAATTTTATTCCGAATGTAAGTCTTAAGTTTTATAACAACACTTTAATAAAATAAAGTTTAATGAACAAAACTTCACTATATAAAAATATTTCTTTTAATGCGTTACGAATATGAAAAGTTTCACATTCTGTCTCTTTATAAACAAGAATTTAGTGACTGTCTTCGTCATTAGTAAAGATTACACTACATAGATTCCATCCATACTTTCTAATTACTGTACCTTATGCTTTATTGCATTGGGAGATTTCCTCTTTTAACCCAGGAGTGCAATGATACCCTTAGCTAATGACTTCAGGGAACATTTACATGAGAACATGCTTCGCAAGGTGTACAAATGTAATGTTTCATAACTTGGTTTTAGTAGAAATTTTAGTAATTCTAATAATACTATGAGAGGTAAATAGCAATTGTTATTCAATTTAGAAAGAGAGTTTTTAAATAAATTCTCTGTTATCTCGTTCAAGAATAAAAATTATTTTGGTGTTTAGATAAGGTTAAACATATGGTAACGCATTTTTTTTTTAAGCGTTAAATGGGATTGAAGTAAGTAACTACTTGAGAAAATGTATGCTTTTCTTTTTTAATTAATGTATTTTTTTAAATATAGATTACTTATCTCTATTTTTTAATCGAATTTATTTTTAATTTCACAGATGAGTATACAGTACATTCCGCCTTATTTTTTATTTTTTTTTTAAATAAATCTCAACGGATGGTAGAAGTTATACAGATACATCCGAAAACATGCTATTTAATCGATTAAAAAAAATAAATAAATCAAATTTATTAAAATTTTGATGTCTCCTATTTTTGCGTTATATACAAAAACATAATTTTTTATAATTAAATAAACGCATCCGAGCACAATTTCGTCAAAAAAAAAAAATTTTTTTTTTTAAATCAAAAACAAGAAAAGAAAAAAAGTTTTAATAAGTAAAGTTTTATATAAAAATATATAATTTGTCGGATTCAATAAAAGTAAATCAAGCACAATTGTAGCCGTTTATTTATATAAAGAAAGTAGCATTTCGTTTATTGAAGTGATTTACTACCTAAATAACATTGCAAGTTAATAGAAATAATTACAACCCCGGTGGCAGTTTCAACCATTTCGTTGCTACACTTCACAAACTCCTAACTCCCTACGTGTGTGTGGACATACGACTCATTTCCACTAAATTGCCGAACTATTCGACCCAATATATTTTCCACGGACCATAAAGGAGTGTGCTATTAACTATGCTGTATTTGTGTCGCCTCATTCATGACGTAAATTATTTTATAGGTTCAAAGTAAGCCTCTCAGGTAAACGACGATTGCTGTAAATCCAAAAATCATTGTCCAGTATATATCGCCTAAATGCATTCAACTTATAATCATTAATAAGAGAAAATTTTAAACATATACTTTTATAAAAATAATAATAATAATAATAATGATCAAAAATGAAAAATGAAAAGATTTGCGAAAATGCACTTTTGGGAAATTTAGCGATTCTTAAAATTCTTTATTAATAAAAGAAAGAGTTTAATTTATTTTATATACGAGTTAATAAAGAGTGTAATAAAATATAAACAAGTTACATTTATAGCTAGGATTGTTTACGCTTAGGTTTTTCGTTAAATATTTATGAAAAATTTAAAATGGTTATTTATGTGCCATTCGGAATTACTTTGAGAGTAAATTTTCAAGACGTCAACTAATATTTTTGTAGAAACTGACTTCATTCTGGATATTTAACGCCTGAATATAAATCAGAAGAAAGGACCATTAGTATTGTTTAACGCTCAGTATCTACCACTTGTATTGGGAACGATTTCATTCGGACGTTGCTTAGAAAATAGCAGATGCTTGCAACAGATGGACGTTTTGCCACAGCAGGTGGTAGAGTTTCCATTAATCGGACATTTCAAGAGAACAGATGAGAAAACAACGAACGTCCGACTTTGAATTAAGAAGCATTTCTTGCTTCTTTCCTTTTTTTTTTTCTTCTCACTAAACGCGTCAATGTAGACAGACAGAAAGTTGGAAACGAAAAAATCGACTTCCGTTGCAAATGAAAGGGTTTAAGAACAGAAGATGTGAGTGAAGACAAGATCCATTACGAAAGGCTTTTACGTATCCGAGTCCCTTGTCCCACGCCGTCAGCTTGTTTGCGTAGTTTAATGGATTTTTGCTGTTTGAATGAGAAAAGTGGAAAGGAAAAAAAAAAGAGAGAAATGGAAAGAAGAAGAAAAAAAAAATATATATAAACT
>WUQG02416638.1:0-15629 GCA_011317285.2 Androctonus mauritanicus | reverse complement strand
GCGAGCCCACTGTATTACTATTCAGTTCAGCTTGCATTCTTCCTCATATTAGATGATTTTCTTAATGCATTTTTAATTTTAAAATAGTGAGAGTCTTCAACTTACCTATGATGGGATTTGATTTGATTGGAATTACCTACCAATACATTTATATTGTCTTAAGTTGAAAATAATTTTTATCTATTGATTGCCTGTAACTGTTGTTCATTACAGCATAATTCAGCAACCTAGTAAATTTAATGAACACAAAACTAGACTAGATACAGAATGGATGCTACTGATATAGTACACCATTGTGCATGGCCTCATACACGTGAATTGCGTTATCCTACTAAAAAGTTTATCGACTATACAGCTGATCATAAGTTGATAACATGTAAGTCAAGGACTATTTGTATACTTAATATCTTAATTATTTAACAGTTTAAATTAAAGTAAAAATAATAAGTTCAGACATGTTAAAACTTTGTTATTTATTTAAGTAATTACAACAGCATAAGATTATTTTTCATACCACCAAAGACAGTATGCAAAAGTTATGATCTTTAGTTTGATATTTTTGATTAGGTATATCACATTGAAAAATAATAAGTTTTGAAATAATAGTAGTTTAAATCTTGACACTCATTGATTTTCATTAGAGAGTTGAAGATTCATCATGCTAACTAAAATGTGCAAATTGGCAGTCGTGTTATATTAAAGATTCATTCACCATTTTTATAAATAATATCCATTTCATTTGAACATTTAATGCAACTGAATCATCACTTCACACTTTGTTTATGTTGAGTGATGGCTCTAACTCTCTAACAAAATATTTATTCAAGAAAATGAAACAATGTAACTTTTCATTTTCTAGAATAAATATTTTCTATTTTAAATATATTGTTTTATGAATGATATGATTTTTTGGTCTAATGAAATAATTTCAATTTAAATATATAACTGTTTCAGAACATATTAGAACTTATTCTTAATCTATGAAAATTGCTTATAAACAATATATATATTTAAAACTTGATAATGCATTAAAAAATAAATCTGGAAAATTTTGTTTTTTTATACTTCTAATGCCATAATATTTCATATAGAATTTTTAGTAATTCCAGTTATATCTCCTGCTGGATTTGTAAATCTGTCATACATGTACACAAAAGTTTGATAGTCTTATAGCAACGATATAAGCTAATGGTACATTAAACTTGCTCACCCAGCCATTCTTTGCACAGAGGAATGCCAGATTAGCAAGAGTGTTGATTACTGAGAATGCATAAAAATTTAATTTAATTCTTCATTTAATTTATGCTATAAGTTCACTGTATGTAGTACATATTTAAAAAAACATAAATAAGAGATAAGCATATGATATCATGATCAGTATGTATGTAACATGATCAGCATATGCTCTATACTGTCTCATTTACAATAATGATCTTTTCATATCGGTATAGTAAAGTACAATATATATTATGCATGATAAAATAAATGCACAACTGTAATACAGCACAGATGAAATCTTGCATTTTATACTTAATGTGGTCATTTCAAAATATGTCATATATTTTTGTCTTCTTTAATGATGATGCTCATCAATAGCAAATTTTGTCACACAATCACTTTATTAGCATAATGTCAGTATTGTTTGTCTGGTTGTTGCATCATATACTGCAGGAAGATGTCAGCAGCTTTGGCACTAGCAGTGTGAGAAATCTTGATGTTCTTGCTTAAGTAGTATCCTCTTCCACATCACTTACATTCTTTTCTTCCTGCAAATTTTCAATGATTTCTTCATCTGTTAAAACTTAAAACTAATTCCATAATTTTTTCATTCAACCACTTAGTAATGTCATCATCATCAGCTCTGAAATTAGAAATTATCAAAAAAACACTAGCACAATAAGCAAAGTAACCAAATTTATTACGGTAAAACGCTTTCGGACATTATGTATTTGTTATTTTGCTTATTGTGCTAGTGTTTTTTGATAATTTTCATCACTGAAGCAAAGTTAGTTCTCTTGGATAAATACATCTGGAATTGATGATTCTTAATTGACTGGCTAGCTCATCATCACCACTCAATGCTGATGCTAACTCAGTGTCAATTGAAGGCCACACTTTTTCCCAATGTTACAATATGGTAATGCTCTCCATAATGTCCCATATTTCTGTTGTTTGGAAAACATCATCATGCATGTTATTAACACACCCTCAACATAATCTCAGAGGAATCATTTTCACATTCATCTAACAAGAAGACTAGATTATTAAGGACTGAATTAACAGAGTTTACTATATCATGGTTATGCATATTTAAGATTACATGCAACAAATACTTGACTGAAAATGCCTATGTGCTACCAATTCACAACTTCTGCTATAAGTACAAGAATAATTTATTAATTTTAATAATAATAATTTTGATTTTATCACTGACTTCATGAGGATAAATTCAATTGTATAATAAAGAACACATCCAAACCAACAATCTTGAGCAGCTGTCTGAGTGAAAGATAACAGTATTTCACTTAAAATGTCCATTGTCAAATTCTAGGATATTTTTCTAATAACATCTATCAATCAATGTTTTGCAACTTTTGTCATTAGCTGACTAAGTCATAATATACTCCTAATTGATCTTCTGCCTTATATCCCTTATATATTTGACAATCTAAAATCTTTAAACACATATTTCATACAATAAAATTTAATAGAGCATTGTTTGTATCATGAAGAATGATTACACACACACACATATATATAGGAAAGTTATTGAAGTCACAGTGATATTTATTCATTTTGATAATAGATAAAAAAAAGATTATATATTATTATTTGCCAAAATACCAAAAATAATGTGATGACATATAATATCTGATATTTTGATAAGTGAACAAGTTGTTCTATATTAGTGCTCATACTTCTGAAATAAATTCATATAAAAGAAAATACATCTGCTGTGTAGTGTTTTTTTAAATTTACAAAAATAAATTGTGATTAATTACCATGAAATTATATTATCAAACTATTATTTTGATTCTTTAAGCAAACCATATTTAATAATTTTGTTATAAATTTTACAGCTTGTTAAATGTAAGGAAATTTTCTTAAATAGTAAATTCAAAAACTAGCACAAGATTGTAGAAATTATTTGACAAATGTTTTTAATTCTCCTTTGAAGCCATCATTGGGTCCAATACAAACTGTTACAAGATAACTTATACTGTCGACTGCTATATATAGAGATATAAAAACCAATCTTTTCTATATTTAGGAAAGAAATGAAATATATGATAAAGACATATATGGAAAAGAAAAAAAATAGGAGTTTAATTCCAATTTCCAACCTAGTTCTCAACAGAGAAAATGAAAATATATCAGACATACAAGCTGCAAGTTAGAAGTCAGAGTGAAAGAACACAAGAAAAATATAGAAAAGAATGAAACTAGTACTGCACTCAATGTTAGAGCATTAGAATACAACATAGATATTAGATGGAAGGAAGCAAAAGTGCTGAAACATGTTAAGTGCAAAAATAAGGTAATCATTGCAGTCAATTGAGATAATTAAAAGGTGTAAAACAATTGTATTGTTAATAATAATACCCCAAGTTCTTTTTCTCACATGTGGGAAGTGGTCAGCAAATTATTTGTAAAATAAGTTAAATAAAACTTTATAGTGTTTAAGGTATAGTAGGTGGTGCACTTTTCTCCAATGTGTGCATTGTGTTAATATCATAGAAGCTTTATAGTTTATTTATATCTGTTTTTTTAAGTTTATGCTTTTATTATCCAGTCTTAGATATGTACAATATTATATTAACATTTATGCATTTCAAACTTAACTTTTTTTACTCTATATATATATGTTGGAGGTACTTTGTGACTGTGCATTTTTGAAGGCAAATTTTAATAATAATGGCTGAGAACTTTTTAAATGCCCATTAGATATTTTGGTTATTTTAAATCCGAATCAAATATCATCTCTGCTTAAGGTACCCTTGCAGATGTACATTTACAATTGTATGTGAATGTATCGTTTATCTATTTTTTCATTGTGTGTGTAAATGGGGAGGGTAAAAATTTGTATCTTATAAATTTACGTTTTTATCTTGTAATTATTTGTATTAGACCTGATGATGGCCCCTAAGGAGGGTTGAAAATGTTTTCAAATAAAGTAATTTCTGCAGTCTTGTGTTAGTTTTTGAATTTACTCTTTTACAATATTAATTGTATTTATAACCTTTGTAATATTATGCATATGTATAATGCACATCATATTATAGGTTAAATTGTTAAACAAAAGCAAACCTTAAATTTATTTACATTTATACTATATAGAGAAGTATTTATGTAGATTTAAATGATGATATTCTATTAATGATAAAACATTAATTAGTATTACACTGACATCATAATCATTGTTGTGGCATTATCATAAAAAGATTGTGATATATAACTATACTGTGTCAATATATTTTGCAGGTAAAAATTTTCTATAAATTGAAATAATTATAAAGATTTTGGAATGGACCTATAAGATTAATGAATATTTAAGTAAATTTTGATAAAGTAAAAAACTGGCAAAATCAAATTTCAATGCTTTCATTCAAATATTGGCTTTTAGAATGTGTTTGTTATTTTCTATAGCTTATATTGAATCCAATAGGTGATTGAGGTTTATAAATACAAGTGAATCAAGAATATAAACATTTAATCTACTAGAACATTGTGCATGCATTCCATACTAATAGTATGCATGGATAATTGGTGACATTCAAAAGAGATTCATGCTAAACTTCCACTACACTAATTTTCTTTATTCAAAACAGGTGCACGTATATGCATACAGTTTTCCAAGCACTATCTGACTACTAACTGGATTCTTTTCATGTGCACGTACTGTAATATACAGTGCAGAATTGGAATTTTATACAGTAGGATTTCAACAATAGCCATGACAGTATTGTAATTATATCAAGTTTAATGTATATTAAATTTGTTATTTTAATATATTTTGTTTAATTTATGCTGATGATGATAGTGAAGATGATCAAAAACATTTCAGAATAAATAATTTTCTGTCATTTTTACAACTTGATTGTTATTTTGGTATAATTGTAATTAATTTCAATACGAATTATATTTTTAAGCAGATCATTTCAAACTCATGCAAATTTGAAACAGGGAAAAAAATTCAGTTGGAAATATAATTTTAACACATTTTATTTTTTTACTTATATATTTACTGATTTACCAGATAAATTGTTTTGTTTAGTTAACAATAATACTAATTCAATAATACTCTTTTTAAACTCAATCATAATATCTAAAAGCAATCTCTGTATCAAAATGGAACTGAAGAATTTGAACAATAAAACACTCTTGGTAGCTATCGACATGGACTTGATGACGCTGATTTGATGTATGTTTTCAACCTGCATTTCAAATAATGTTACTAAATGCAGCTGATTTTGTATGCCAATTTAAAAAATAAAAAACTTTCATCTCGAAAATAAGATGGATTATAAAATCTGAGACATTTACTGATAATGGATAATGTGCCAAAAACCAGAACTGTCCTGGAAAATCTGGGACAAATAATTACTCTATATATCTCGTAAAAACTCTCATAACATAATTTATATAAGGTGTCCCTATATTTAATAACAATATTCGTGAAAGTATTTTATGACTGAAAGAAAAAAAGTTTAGATAAGTCTGAAAATGTTTTGTTTTTGAATTATGATTATTTTATTGGCCAGATTAATTGTGTGGATAAGTGTCAATTTCCATTTAGAGAATCCAGGATTGAATCCAAGTCCTATCTCTTGGAAAATATATCAGTCCCTCAATCATCATCCTCTACAGTCTGGCTGACTTTTTCACAAGAGCCTATGACAGGGTCAGAATTTGCTTCACCCAATTAATGATCAATAGGTTAGGAAATGAGGTCATCTATTAACAAAAAGTAATCCCAACCAGGGCCATTATGAGAACCTGGAGAGATGATGATGATGATCAGTGGCAGGATCACGACTCCTTGCATAGAATTAAGAATTCAGTGAGTCTTGGGGCTGAAAGCCAATGCTTTCCATATGGCCAACTTAGTCAACAAAATTATTATAACTCAAAGACAAAATATTTCCAGACCCATGCTTACATAAAATTTTTTTAATTATTTTGAGGCATAAAATACTCCCACAAAGTTTTGTCATTAAGTGCAACTACACTCTATATATGTGTATTGTAATATATCACATGTCCTGCATTATCGATAGGCTATATATAATTAATTTAAATTTTACTGTAATAATTATAATCTACCTTGGTAAATTCAACTCAAATTTTTCAAAATCAAATTACTGTATGCTTGAAAATAATAATGCAATAGATTGAACTGTCCAAATCAAAAATGCCTTAAAGTTCTTTTCTAGAATTTTCAAATTATTTCTGAATATTTTAGGCACAATAGTTATCAGCATACTATAACTTAATTACAAAATAAATATTTGAGAATTTACACATTAATATAAATTAATCAGAATTAATTCTATATTTTGTTCACCAAAGCAGGAACTTATTAATGGTTATTAGTTCCAATGGAAAATATAGTCCTATTTTATACAATATTTAAGATACAGGATTTGTTCCTGTAGTCTAGTGTCTACCAAACTGTGTGCTGCGAAAGGTTCCAGATGTGCCATGAAAGATTTAAAAATATTTAATATAGGGCATTTCTTGGTCAAAATTCAGTCTATCTATGAATCTACATGATGATAAAAATTGCAAAATATGACACAAATCTGACATTAATACAAGAAGAAATGACCATATGCACAAGGCTTGACATTCTGAGCTAGAATTATTAGCATTTTAGATTTCACTCTGGAGTCAATATCCTCGATTAGCTGCTACAACTATTAAATTCTTGTTGCCATTTGAATCATCGTATCTTTGCAAATTAAGTTTCTCAGCTCTCATGGAAATGAAATTAAAAAAAAAGAGAATGATTACTGATGATAAATGAAGAGTTACATATATGTTTATCTAATTTAGAACCATGTCTTGGATATAATTCTCAAAATCGATCGCATCCTACTTATTAATTTTGATAAAACAATATTATTTTATTATGGTTACCTTTATTAATATTTTGATTCATATTAATAAAATAAATTTCTTTCAGATTTTTATTTAGTGTGCTGCGAAACAAATTCACTTGCTTCGGTGTGCCATGAAGTAAAAAAGTTTGGCAGACACTACTGTAGTCTAATAGCATTATGACACATTTTTTTTACTGACATACTAATATTAAACTTTTAATTAAAAAAGATATAAAGTGCTGTAATATAAAAAATATCACATTAACAAAAATCATTAAAACAAACTAATTTTTCACTGATAGCCAAATAATTTTCTTAACTTGTATTCACATTGATACAAATTAGTTAGGATACTTCAGTTCAATAGCTATACTATAGTTATAAGATTGTATTGATAATAAGGAATAAATTGAAAAATAAAAAAGTAAATTAATATTTTTTCAGTATTTTCTAATGATAAATGAATAATAATCAAAGAAATCTAAAATCAGAAATATTTTATGACTTAATATATATATATGATTTAGTTATTTTACAGTAGCCTCTCAAATTATGGGAACGTTATATTTTACATATATTTTTTTTGCTACACTTTGACATACATCCTTTAGCAATAACATAAAACATCTATCTGTTGAAGATAGAATGTTTTATATCCATAGAGATTATTCCCATTAGTTTTTAAATGACTGATGATAATTATATGAATAATTTAAAAAATAATATCAAAATATTAAAAAAAAGTGAACTACTTAGGCTTATCATCATACTCATTTATAAAGAAAAATAGTATTAGAAATTATTTACTTGAAACATTAACTGATTTTATTTTAAGGTGATTAACTGATCATGTAAATTAAAGAAACAAATGCAAACTGTTAATATTAAACTATGATTACTTCAATAATTTTATAGTGATTACAGTATTAGACTATAGGAAATATAAATAATAATAATAACCTAAATAGGATTGATTGTTGAACAAATAAATTATTTTGGATTTTTTTTTTTAAAGAATAGCAATTTATGGATGATAAAGAAAATTAATAATATTACTACAAAATTATATGTTATTTCTGTTTTATTAATACTATTAGAACAAAACAGAAATTATCTTTTTCATCCCACAAAAATTTTTTTTATCCTATAATTTATGTTTACGATTATATTCTATCAATTTAGATTTAAGTAAAAACTGAAAATTAATAAATACTTTGGAAAAAACAACACACATTAAAGTATGCACATAACAATAAAAAATTAACTGTTAAAACAAATTTTATTAGAAAATTTTGATACGAATTATTATTAAAATAAATGATCAATTCAGAAACAAAATTACAATCTTTATTGTTGATATAAGTGTATTTGGAAACTATGATAGAAGTTTTGATAATCAATAACTCAAATTTTGTTAAAGAATGTACAATCATTATTACTATAAACACTCTTATGAATAAACTAATGAGGAATTGTGCTGAATAATGTTGACTATCTGGTACTTCTGAATTATGTACGAAAATATTCTAAAAAGTTTTCAAAACAGTAATATAGTACTGTATAAATAACTTTAATGCACATATGACCCATATTTCCTATTAACACTATCACTTTTTATGGAAACCACTGCTAATTAGAATTCTGGAATTTCATGCTTGACTACTGTTGGGTTTTAATAAATTCCAGGTAAATCCATAATCCAGTTTATAAAAAGCATAAGACATTATTATCTCCATGGGAATGATAGCAAAGACTGAACATCTGTCACCTAGTTGCTGTTTTGCTAATTAACAATCACTGTTGATTTCAAATATTCCCCCTTGTGGATGAAATATTCAGAACAATTAGATTTTTATCTGTATTTCTAAAATCTATGTAAGACGTCTGCTTTACAGTATTATCGTTGGCATCAATATATATGCTTTTAATTTTTAGACATTTTTTATGCTACTTACTAATGACTTTCTTGATTTACCAACATCATTTTGAAACTAATTTTCTAAAATATAACAGAAAATCAAAAAAAAAAAATTTTTTTCATTAGTTTATGTCATATTAATGACTAATTTAAATAGAATTATAGCTACTTGTTAATATATTTAATGGATTTGTATGATTTTTGATGTTTTTTTGTATCAAAATTAGAATTTCTACCATTTTTAAAAAATGCTGTTCATATTTAAAACTATATTTGAATGATTTCTGGAAGCTAAATTATGTAGAAATTCATCAGGATTTGTTAAAAAAAGCATAATAAAATTGTAATATAAACAAGTCTTAAAATAATTATTATATAGGAAAGAACAAGCTATAAACATGATTAAGGACAACACACATAGAGAAATATTGCATAGATAAGAATAATATACAATTTTATATATATTATAAATGATTCAATATAAAATAAATTAATATTCTTGTTTAGTTTCATAATTTGACGAATTCAGATGATTATAGAAACTAACAAAAGAATATTGTGTGAACTTTTTAGAAAGAAACTGTTAATTAAAACAAATTATTTCTACAATTCATATACAAAACAAAATATCAAAATTTCAATTTTGTTAAACAAAAAATTATTTCTATCATTCATATACTTTCGGTAATAAATTAATATATTAATTTATTACCAAAAGTATATGAATTACAGAAATAATTTTTTGAAGTTTACAATATATATATAAAAATATGAGACAGTTAACAATATTTAAAGTCTTCAAGACCACCTCGAGGATTTTAAATATGTATTAATTAAATTGTTTCATTATTTCACTGAGCAGTATGTTTACAGTATATCTATAATAATAAAAAGCAATGTATGCCCTCTGTAGCAGCCATAAATTCTCACAAAAAATGGGTCTGCTGGCTCAAAAATTTGCAGCTAAATGTAGTCAGTTTTTGGAAGTCAGTATTGAGTCTATGGGAGAGTGCAGCAATCCTATAATATTACTATAGGATCCTATAGACTTAATACTGACTTCAATGCTGTTGTCAAATATTGGAGCATCTTGAAATTGTAATGAAAATATGTCTTATTGCTGAGAAAAGTAGACACAAGATTCCAAAGATAACATTAAATGTGCAAAACCATCATAAATTATTATGTCACCCAACATATATCACATGAAATCAACATGCTGTAATATTAGAATGTGATACTTTAGTGTAACAATGAATGATTTCATTATTATGTAATTGGATATGATTGTCTATATATACAAGTTAGGAATAGTTGTATAGTGTGTGATCAATTAACAAACAGTTTGGGTTATGAATGATTTGGATAACGAATACTTTTGCAAAAGATTTTCATGTTCGGACAATGAACATGAAAATCTTCTCATAGAACAAATTGTGGGAGTGCGAATTGATGGAATGAAGGCTTAGGCCTAGTGTGTTCATGGACTTATTGATAAGAATAGGAGAATAGTGGTTTTTCCTGATTAAAACAAACTCAGAGACAACTTAAAGATTTATTAAAGGAGGTAAGAGAAAGTTTTTACAATTTTTTGGTCTTAGAATGGCATGCAAACCAGGTTGAGATCAATAGGATTTGGATCTCTACAATGGTAATATTATTAATCATTTCTGAAAAATTCTGGAGGAGAGAGAAAAGCAATTGCCATTGTCCCACAGAAAATAAACATGATAAATGAAAATGCAAGATTGTTTATGCATAAATTATTGTTATTACATATAAATAATAGTAGTAAGAAATTATATAATGTTTTATATTTTGGGTCTCCAGAATGAATTAATCAAATGCCCATAAAAATCTATGATAAATCGATGATTGGTTAACAAACAATTCAGGTTGCAAATTTATACACAGCCAGGTTGCAAACACTGTCTTTGAACGGATTATGTTCGTTAACTGATCATCTACTGTATGTCACAAATGCTTAGACAGTGTTGGGTGTCTTGGTTAAGAATAAAACAGATCTATCATAAAAAAATTCTGACTTTTGAAATTTAAAACTCAATCAAAAATATATTTAATTTGATGAAAAATTTATAACTTTATCTTAATGCAATATTAATTTTGATTTTGTTCAAACAAAAATTCTTGAATGAAAGTTTCTTTTGTAATTTATATATTTAATGGTAAAATTATCATTAAAATATAAAAAATAAGTTCTAATTATTGATAGTCATTACTAATTTATATCAGAAATAAGTTATTAAATAAATCATTTGTTGAAATCAATATTGATTATTATAATTTAAGGTATTTTTAATTGTATAAATGTAAATAATATAATTCATTAGTTACAAAAGTTTACTCTTCCAACAAATTTTTCATCTATGTAAATGAAAAAATAAAAAAAATGAGTTTTTATTATTTTTTCAAAATATTTAAAAAGAAATAAGATTTATGCCAGAACTGATAAAATAATTACTATTAGACAATGGAAATTTAAAAATATATTCTTACCCCAGTTTATAAACAAGAATTCCTAAAAAAGGCTCATAAATCAGGCTAAATTACTGTTAATTTAAATGCAAAAATTATAATGCATCTCTGAACCCAAAAATATTGCTAATTTTTCAAAGAAATATGCTTAAATATCATTTAATTATATAAAATGATAAAATCACTTCAATAATTAGCATTAATTGTTCTAAATTATTCTAGTTCAACTTAAAAAGAGTAGTTTTCTTAAACTCTCTAATAGTGTCACTGCTAACATGAAAATATTATACAGGCACTTTTCTAGTTATGAACATAATTCATATGTAAGTTTTGTTTGTAGGTTGTTTGTAACTCAGATACTGCTATTATTTTGACTTCAAAAGTACTGAAATAATTTTATATACTTTATATTGCAATATATTTCACAATTGGACCAATTAAAAATTTCTTATTTCACAGATTTAAATTAAAAATTCCAAATATAAAGCAAAAAATTTTTGGTATAATCACCACCATCTTGAAATACTGCTGTAATATGTTAACTAACTGTAATTTTACATTATATTGATGGCTAGAGCATTTTTCTGTCATATTATTTAAGATTATTGAGGAGTTTTTGAAATTTGAAAATAAAATTTAATGTTCATAACTAGAAGAACTCCTGTGTATACTTCCATCTCTATATATTTTGTGTAAACTGTTGTTTACAGCTGGAGGATCCTAGTTCAATTTTAGGTTCCTTACTGTTTTTTAAGAGAAATTAGTCCCAGCTCATTGATTCCCATCTATTGGTGACCCAATCATATTGTTAGCAGACTGTGATGGATCCTGGAATAGCCCTACTATTTAATAAGTCTTAAAAACTAAAAATAAAATGTCCCCCAATAAAATTTTGCCAAACCTACCATCATTTAATAATTTTGTGAAGTATTTTTTGTAAGAAAACAATAATCATAACAGTTAAACTATGAACATCATGTGCTATTAAATGCTTCATCATGAATAAGAAAAAACAAATTCAATCAAAAAATGTCATTCATAAGTTCCTTTCACACTGCCAACAACAATGACCAAAAACTCAGTCTCTGTTGCTTCGTCAAGATTGCTTATATGTTCACATTTGTTTCTATTAGTCATTGTCATCTTGAAACAGTTGGTGTCATTAATTGTTCTGATCTTGACTAAGATTCAAGATTTAGTCATTGTTGTTCTACTTTGACCAATCAGGAAGAAGCATTTTTATAAAGTAAAATGGAGGAAATTTTAATTTTGGCCATATAAGAGAGACCTTGGCAGCATGATGCTTCTCATAAGGATTATTGGGTTTTTTTAAAATAAAAGAACAACAGCTGGAAGGAGACTGCTTTTCAATTGCAATTCCTTCGAATAAAACTTTTTTCTTAATGTATGAAATAATGAATGCAAGCCTAAATTAGTTAAAAGCTTATTAGCCAGGGAAACTTAAATTTTACATGAAATACAGATTATAAGCCATTAAATGTTTATAAAATTATTATTTTTCTACATAATAAATTTATTTCAATACTCCATATAAATTATCGTAGTCTTCTTCGAACAGATGTGAACAGTTAGGCGATAAGTGAAAATATTCTTTGTCTTTGGTTGTTGTCTTTAGTCTTTGGTCATTGTTGTTGGCAGTGTGAAAGGAGCCTTATAATGTTCATAAAAAAGCTGGCATCACTATTTAAGAAATTCTTGTGTATTGGCATATAAATATTAAGATTTAAATTCTTCAAAAAAATTGTATTTTATGTAGGGATTTGATAGAATACATCCACACTAAGAAGAAATAAAACAAAACTTAAAATTTTATATAAATATTTATTAAAAATTTTAAAAACTTGCAACTGTTCTATACGAAACACTCATGTACTATATATGATGATGATGATGATGATGATGATGAAACTAATGCTGTCATTCAAAATAATTAACAATCAGTTTGAGCTACTTTTTCTTAAAAAAGAAAATTATGTAAAACTAATCATAAAGTAATACATAAAATAGGCAAAATCCTGTTATAATGTTATTTTAGTATACATTTTTATTCGAAATTAACTACAGCACAAAAGTAGGAAAATAACATAAGTTTAATAAGATTTCCTACTTTTGGGCTGTAGTTAATTTCGTGTATTATTGACAGTAGGATGAATTATTATACATTTTTATTGTTTAACATGCATGAGATTGTGAGAGAAAGGAATCAGTTTCTGTTGAAAATGATTTTCAAATAATTATCCATGATTTTTGATGAATTCTATAATAACTACTACTAATATAATTTATTATTATTTTTTCATTTCATTTATGCTATAAAATATTTAGAAAGCTTGCAAAAATTTAACTGTGATTTTTCATTTTATGTCTCCATAGCAAGCATTTTGGCAAACCAATAAATTTTAACAACCGATTCAGATGAATTGGCTGAATGACAGCATTGGTTGGCACCCTTAATGGACTCTTCCACATCGGTAAGATGTCTTATTTGACTTTGAAATTTTCATTATTTTTTCTTGTAAAAGTGCGATAAAGACTCGTAATCACATTTTTGATATAAATTATATTTGCTCACATAAGTGAGGTCTTGTTAATTTGAGAAAACTCATACTTCAAAAAATATTGTCTCTTAAAAATTTCTAATAAGTTCAGATTACAAGTATTTCTTGACCTATATAACACATTTCATACTGCATATACTGAATTTACATTATTTATACTTTTTTTATACTGCTATCAAATTAATAAACTAAACAAAACATAATTATGATGTTAAGAACACTTATTAAATTAATTCAGAATTCCTAGATTAGTAAACATTAATATTATATGCAAAACTTAAATATTTTTGAACACTTGAAATTGATCTATGTGAACTGAAATGATGTAGATCAATTGCAACAATCAAAAATGTGTTTAGTATTATTAGTAAATTGTCTGTACTATACTTCAAAATATTTTATTGTCTAATGTCAGACAATTTTATATTGATTTTCAATAACTTTAGTCTTTAATAATGTAACAATTGCTGAAAGAACTGAAAAAGACTAGAAACATTCCTGAATTGATTTAATAAACATCATAAATCTAATACAAGTATTTTATTATTAAAAATTATTATTATGATCCATGTCTTTGATTCAACTGCTTAATGTCTTAAATAAAAACTTAAGATATATCAAATCAGCACTTTTAGCAGCTTAAATAAAAACATAACTTTATTCACTAATGTTTTCGGCAAATACTTGCCATCTTTAGACTACAGAATAAGAAGAATAGAGTTCTATTAACAACAGTTGTTGCCTAGGTTACATTACAGGACAAAAGAATATAAGATAAGATTAACATATATTCTGTTGCCCTATAATGTAACATAGGCAACAACCATTATTAATAGAATTCTATGTTTGATTCTCTTATTCTGTAACTTGAGGATGCCAGGCTTGTAATATTTGCTGAAAATGTCAGCAAATAAAGTTACATTTATATTTAAGCTGCTAAAAGTGCTGATTTGATATATGTTAAATTATTATTATGATATAATAAAAAACAACAATATATTTTGTATATATATGGCCTAGCTATAAGAGGAGAATATATAAGAACTATCATAATAAAGTAAAAATGTATTATAATAATTATTGTATATACTGGGTGCTACTTTGATTAGGCATAATAAGAAAATTAACATAATTTTAGACCACACCAATTTATTACTCCCAGGTGCACTAATTTAACTAACAATGATTGTTTGCAAAAATTGTGATGTGACAAAATGGATGAAACAGACTGTTCACATAAATGAAGCATTACACAGCAGGTGTATAGACGTTAAAAACTTCAATGCTAATGCATCATCGTTAGCCATACATAATTAGAAAAAACCAACTGAATAGAAAAAATACAAAAAAACCAGTTGGTATTGGTTTTTTTGTATTTTTTCTATTTGGTTGGTTTTTTCTAATTATGTATGCCTGACGATGATGTATTAGTGTCGAAAGTACTAGCATTAAAGTTTTTAACGTCTATACACCTGCTGTGTAATGCTTCATTTATGTGAACAGTCTAAATAGTAGTTAAAAAGCAGTAAAACA
>WUQG02416627.1:0-15630 GCA_011317285.2 Androctonus mauritanicus | reverse complement strand
GTCCAACATGAGACTTGCGACCTCACTTTTTGCGGCCTGTAATTTAATTTAATAATAATACAAACGCATTTTTTCTTTGTATATCATACCTATTAAAACTCACTGATAAAGTTGCATACAAAGTATTTTATAATGCAGCCCTACAAACCGCATTTTTTTTTTTAAAGCGGCCCTTGGCCACTTTCAAGTTGGACAGCCCTGCTCTATGAATTTCTTAATAACTGCAGATATTGAATTTTGGAGAATGTTTTCTTTCTTTCTAACCAAAGACTAGTAAATAATGATACCATTATGGAGATCCCTGTGTAACTTGATGCTGTGTTTCAACTGGTGGTTACTAAGTGGCAGAGCATTTCAGTATCTATTATGGGCCACTTATATCTCTGATGGGATAAATCACATGATTAGTGAACAAAGCTCAATTGAATCAGATATCCGAGATGAGATCACGTGATAAATGACCACTTATCATACAGCCATCTTGAAGAATTGAGATGTGATCAAATTTCATTAAAAGTATGTGTAGGTATAGGACCCAGAATTGAATTCAATTTATTCTAGGTAGTAAACAACTTTGTTAGTTCTGAACCCAAATAGAAGTTTTCATAATGCTTCTATGTTAACAGCTGGTTTCTTCATTAGAAATTTTCCCCAAGAAAACTTCATTATTTAGATTCTTTTATCACAATTAATGCTAATTATAGATTTACTTTGTTGTTTATGTAATTGGATTGTATTTCAATGTTTCAATATGAAACAGTTACATTTTTCATTTAATCAGGAATGCATTATAATTTTTTAATGATAATCAATGATAATTTAGATCTTGATTTACAAGGATTTTCTGGAAATTATTTATTTTTATAGATAAGAATTCTGTTCATATAAAATATAAGAGTTTCACATATATTTAAAACACTTAAATGTCTGTTAGGAAATATATTTCTTAAGAATTCTTTTTATAAAGCTTTAGTATAAATTATATTTTTGAACTAATCAAAAATTCTTTAGAATTTATTATTTATTTTTATGTCAATTTTAGATTTAGAACTGGTCCAGGTGTTGTTTACACAAAAGTTCCAAATGATGTCGAATATCTCATTCTCATCTTGAATGGGCGAAATGATCAGAAAGTATCTTTTGCCAAATCGTGGCTTAATTATTTGCCACATTTCAAGAATCTGCATGGTGTGATATTAGTGTTACTAGGTGACGAAAAGTGCAGAAATGATTGGATCCTGCCATATATGAGTTTTAATGGAGGATATATAAATGCAACACTTCTTGTTTATGATAGTCCATTAATAGATAATTTTTATTTTTTCCAATGGCCTCTTGGTGTTGCAACGTAAGTATTTGCTATTTATTATTATTTTTATGATTTCTAACTTTAAGCATTTGTATTTATTATTTTTCTTCAGGTATAGAAATTTTCCAAAAGAAGATTCTAAACAGTTAGACTTAGAATCTGAACGTCCATTTGTATGTAATTTCCTAGGTACTGTTTATCCGGAATCTTCTAGACAATACTTATTAGAAATTTTAGAAAAAAACAATCTTAGCCATTTATGTATTATTAAAGTACGTTACGAGTAAGTATTACTTATACTTTTATTAACTTTTTCTGTAATATTATAACTGTTTTATTTAAGTTAATTTTGTGTTACTTCAAAGTTATTACTTTATTATTTTTCTAGATGGCAACCACATGAAACAAGAGAAACACTAGAAACGTATGTTCATAGTCTTAAATTAAGTGATCTCACATTGAGTCCTGTTGGAATGAACAGTGAATGTTATCGAATTTATGAAGCAATGGCTTATGGTTCTGTTCCTGTAGTAGAAGATGTAATTACTCCAGGTAATTGTGCATCTTCTAAAACATCAGCATTCAAAAATATCCCTCCTCCATTCCGCTTATTGAAATCTCTAAATGCACCAATAATTTTCGTAAAGAATTGGTCGGAATTGCCTAAAATACTTAAACAAGAAAAAAGTCTTTCACAAGATGAAAAATCAGCTAGAAGAATCAAAGTTGTACAATGGTACGAAAATTTCAAGACACACCAAAGAGAGCAACTAATTTATTTAATGAAACAAAGATTTTTTAACATAAAGAGATGACTATTAATATATAAATATTGGGGAAAAAAGAATGTGAATAATTCAAAAAACAAAATGAATGATTAAGAACTTTCCAAACTAAATCTCAAATTTTATTCAGAATTAATAATTGCCATGAAATGTACTATAATGAGATTGTCAATGTGCTTTTGAGAAAAGTACATCATAAAAATAAGAAATTGAATTTTCTCTATTTTAATAATTAAGTTAAATTTATTTTTTAAATTATTTTCAGTAATTGAATTTTGAATCAGTTTTATTATATCATATAAGACTTATACATGTTACATATATGTTTTTATAGAAGTCTGACAACTTATTGGTATTGTTGGAAAATTTTTATTTAGAGGAGAGTAGATTATATAATTAAATATTTTAATAAAAGATTGAATACAGGTACTCCTTACTTAACGATTTATGTCTAATGACTGCTCGAACTTATGTCCGAGCTTACAGTATTTTTTTAACAAAAAATTTTGGTTTTCATCCATATACGTCACTTATGATTTCTATTTCATGTAATTCCCTGCACTCATCGTTCCAAAAATCTGATGATGGAAAATACTTTATGCATAATTAAAGATGTAAATGTCGTAACAGCCATGAGAATATAAGTGAATAACTTGTTCTAAATATATACGAACAAGTTACTCACTTACCAACCAATTTGTTCTATGACAAAGTCGTGAAAACTGAACTCCATCATTAAGTGAAAAGTACCTTATTACTTTCTTTTATGCTAATGTATAAAATAAAAGAATGTAAAAGAAAGTATTTAAGATTTGATTTCTCCATAAAATTTTTTAAAAAATTTGTATGACAAACTAATGATACCAATAAGAGAACTAATCTTGTCAAACTTCTAATCTTTTATAATTAGATTATAAAAGGGGGTGGTTAACCTAATCGTATGCCTGCCAAATATAAATCTGAAACATATCAAGTGCCACTTTGTAAATTGGAATACGCAAAAATAGATATGAAACTAAAATTTGGCTGAATAATTTTTATTTGCATAATGTTTTTGAGTTTATGTTAATTTATATGGAGGTTTTCCACCCCATTATTTATTATTAAAATTAAATAAAGATCAAATTTTGGGATGTTTACCATAAATTGATCTTTAACTCTATGACATCAAAACTAAATATTTTGAAATGCCCATAATTTTTATCTTTAGGTGTAAAATTGCAATTTATGAAGGAATAGTTTGTTTTTTTTTCCAAAACTTAGAATAGTCATTCTTAAAATTATTTTATATATAATTTAATGTATCTTCTACCTATTGTGATCTTTTTTAAAATATTTTTGTATTTATTTTTATTTATAAAAGTTTATATATATAATGTATATTATATATTAGAGCAATTGTTATGCAAAAACGGAAGCTGTCTTAAAAACTAGCAAGTTTTCATCAAATAGTGCCATGATTTATGATAGAACATGAATATTTTGGTATTTAAAGTTAAATATTTATACTTAAAAATGTTTGTTTTAATGACAGAAATTTATAAGGAAAAACTTTTTAATATCTACATATCTAATTCATTAAATTTTAGAACATATCAGCTACGCTGAAATATTCAATTTAAATTACAATCAAAAAATATCAGGTGCTGTTAATAATTATGCAAACGAATACTTTTTATTTAATTTGTGCTATGAATTAAAACTTTATAAAATTTTGCATAATTTTTCAAGAAAGAAAATGCTCATTTTTCTTTAATTTCAAAACTGGAAATTTCAGTGTCAATGCATCGTAAACAATATACGTAAGTTATATTGATGTGATTTGTGCAGAATTTCATATCAATCAAAAGCCACAGTAATTACTATTATACATAAATATATATCAAACAATTTATAAAAAAAAATTTTTGATAGAATATTGTGTGATATTGTAACTAATTGCAATACTTTAGCAATAAGTTTATAAAAATGTTTTAATCATCTGTTCTTCAATATTATTAGAAGAACTTAAAATTATCAAGCAAACTTCAATTTGTATAAAGAAAAGTTTAAAATATTAATGCCAAGTTTTGTATAATAAATTTTAACAAATGTATGTGTTTGTGATTTCAGTTTTTTTTTTCTTTATAAACAAATTTATTATAATTTAAACGATATTTTATTCAAATTACTCGTTTGATGATAAAACTTTAGTATTGTTGAGTTTTAGTTAAGAGATCGGCAGCATGATTCAAAAATTCTTGAGCGTGGTTAGCAACAATACCAACGCTGTGTTCTAACATTTGTTCTGCTCTGGGCTCCAGCTCTTTGACATCTTTGACTAGGGTGTTGAATTTGTCAATGAGACTGACAACTTTCATGACTGTGCCCAACTTGGTTCCATCGGTTAAATCTCCCATTACGTCCAGAAAACCGTATCCTGCATCAAAATATATCAGAAATAGGAAATAGTTAAGTTTTTATACGATAGATGTCGTTTAAATCGTTAAACATTTTTTTTTATAATTCTAAATTGACTATTTTTCATATGCCAAAATATTATTCTATTTTTAAATTTGAAAATTTTTCATATTTCTCAAGGTAAAGTTACATTCTTCGTCATAACAATATCAAACTTCTGTTGCAATATAATACATACCTAAGAAGGTAGATTTTACGTCATGAAAGATAGATTCGATATCTTCTCTGATGTCCTTGATTAAATGTTTCACATCATCCTTAATTGTCGGAAGTTCATTTTCGATTTTCTGAAGAACGTGCTCGATCGAAAGAACAAGATCAACTATCTATAATACGAGATAATTTTAAAACTTATGAAAGTTGCTTTCGTTTATAATTCCAAAAATAATTGAAATGTTTTTTAAAATTAGTGCTTCCATTAAAATTCCATATCAAAATGATAAATGTTTATCTCGATATATTCCACTTAGAATATATAAAGATATCATTATCTTTATAGACCATATATTCTAAATATAGTACTAATATTTCGTTTAAAATTGAGATCGATCATATTTTGTTTAATGGAGTATTCAAATTTATTTGTCGATGTTGATTATTTCTAAAAATGCAAACGTATTTGTGTCGGGTATATATATAAACGTAAATTTTTAAAATATTTTTCTCGTCGATAAATCTGTTTTAAAAAACGGAAACATTTCCAGTATGTTGTCAGGTTTAAGAGATTTTTGAGATCCATAGACCACCGTAAGATAATCGATCGTACGCGCACAAGCATTGGAAAGTCTTCACAAATCATTACATATCTACTCTTAATTTTTAAATTAACTTAATTCGTCTTTACAGAATATTTTTATTTTGCCTTTTAGGATTTACTTTCTATTTTTTGTATATCAATTTTTTCAAGTTTATATTTTCATAGGCCGTTATAATCCTACGCATTGCCTATTGTGCCTAGTATATAAAATGACTATCATTGATTACTAGAACAAATTAGCCACGAAATTTTAAAATTTCTATTTTTATTTATTATTTTTCTAGTTTAATTCATCACTTAAAACTTCCTTTTTCACGATTTAAAGCGGAATTTATGCTTTCTGTCGCAAAAAAATCAATACCTGTACTGTGCTCTTATTATGCGTTTATAAATTTTTAATTCCTATTTAATCTAATTATCAAAAATTTGCAGCAAGCATATTAAAGTTTTATTATACTGTATTTAATAATTTTATAGATTGCTTACAAATTCACGAGAATTTTTATTAGCTATTTATATATTTTTATATTCAATTATTAAAATTTAAACTGTAAAATTAAATAGTCAACGGTAATTAAACGGTAATTAAATAATCATTTTAAACGGTAAAATTAAATAGTAATAATTTTTTTCAGAGGATTATACGAAGCTTTATTCTAGAAAACAATTTTTTTTTATTGGTTTATAATAAATGGAAAATATATTTTGAAGTACAATGTTTCTCCTTCAGTAGTTTTATTAGAACCACAGAAGAAGAACTATCGTATACGGCCGAAAAGTTTCATATAATCCTGTAAAAGAGCTTGTGGAATAGGATGAACTTATAAAATTGTAAATAAAATCTTATTAGACGTAAAAAATATAAGGCAATTACATTTCAAAATTATTATAGTTTTTGATTTTTTCATCATTATAATTTTATCTTACTTTGCCTAACGTTTTCTCAGTAAAATCTTCCACAACGTCCTCTATTTCTTCCAACAAAGGAGCAGTAGCCAACAGATTTTCTCCACCGAGTTCACGAATAACGTGGTGAACCAAATCAGTCATAGCATTTTCCAAGTCATTCAATACTCTGTGAATTCGTTCCTTGGCATCTGGAATAGCCTATAAAAAAGAAAAATTTTGTTTTCCATATAGTACGATGATAAATAAATAGTATATCAAAATTTTATATTTGCGTTTTACATTAAGGAATGTTTTTATGCCCTCAACTATTTTATGTAATAGCACACATTAGAATATATTTTATTAAATTTCATATTTCGATACTTAAATATTAGTATAGAGCCATCTATCGTTAGAAACAAGTTCTAATTTATTTTAATTTCTCCGAAGTTCATTTTATTTTATTTTATTTTTGAAGTGGAGACCGATGTGCTCGTTCAATTTATAAAACCAACTGTTCAACAGTCGTGTGACTAAACTCAGGAAATCATTATAATCGTTAACAGGACGCATTACACGACACAAATGTTTCTCACACTCACGTGTTTTAGGTCGTTGACAAACTTGTGAGCTTTGTCAGCTAGAGTCAGCAATCGAACAACAGTACCCAATTTAGTTCCGTCTGTAAGTTCGGTCAAACCGTCCAATAAATCGAAACCGTAGAAGTAACCTTAATAGAAAAAAAAAAGAATTCGTTAACAATTTATCATTGAATAAATGTTTTATTCTTAATGTATATAAATGCTTACCACGTCTGTTGAGGAGGAGTTCTACATCTTTCACGATTTCGCCAATTTCCTCACGCAGAACCTCTATAAAGTCACGGTATTCATGATATAGATGGGGAACGGTTTCTTTTAATGTAACCACCAACTTTTCAATCTTGTGAGCGACTGCAACCACCTTAAAAAAAAGGAAAATAAAAAGCTATCTCAAAAAACGTGTTCCTCACGTTATCTTCAAGAACATGTTGGTAAATGCAAATAAAGATTATAAACATTACACACATGTATTAAGATATTTAATTAATAAAATAGTTATTTATTAGGTGTTATTTTATGTTAATATGCCTATAAAAATTGGTTAAACTTGCTTTCGATGCTGTTTCGAAGCCTTCGCCGACTTCTTCCAACAACGTCTCCAATCCGAAAGAATCTTCGCGATAAAAAAGTTAAAATAACATTAAAAACAAATCAGTGATACATTTATGACTTAAAATATCTTAAAAATCCATAGGTATTACAAAATATAATCCGATAATATAAAATATTTTAACAGCTTACGTTGTAATGGCGATGCAGACGCCGAACCGAGAACTAAGCAGACGACTAAAAGTGCGATTTTCATTTTCGTTTCTGAAAGTTTAATCCAAGTTTAAAGAAAAAAATTATTATTTCGTTTCTCGTAAATACGAATATTAATATAAAATATCTAGTTACATAAATTCACTCACCTCTAAGAGTAACTGTAAAGAGAGAGATTTAGTTGCCCCTACCATTTATATATTTGGTTTCGGATCATCATCTGGTAACATTACCTTGGGAAGAAGATAAAAGTTTTTACTTTTTCCACCTGTTTATTCCCAATCGCGCATGAGGATTTACGTTTTACATACTGATAAGTAATATAGAAGATAAGTATTGAAAAATAGATGGGAATGCAGTTAATTTGCAATAACGATAGCGATTTTGCGTTCGAGTTTTTGCTTAAAAAATCGCTTCTTTAAACACTTCCATTAGAAGGTATAATGTTAAATTCGAATATTTCTTTATAAGTTAAAATAAAATAAAAAAATTATAATTCTGTTGGACATTTTCATCAAAATTAGAATGTTTTTCATTTTAACATATAAAGAAATGAAAAACAATCTCAAATAAATGGATTATTAACCGAATTTCGGGTAATATGAAGTGTTTAAATTATGGGGAAATGGGAGAAAATTTTCTCTCTTCTTAAATTTTTATCTCTCTCTCTAAATGATCTTAGTCATTCCCCTCCCAAGAAAAAAGTTCTTCCTTTCTAGACTTGTATATAATAAACTTGAATCCGATTGAATACTATTGCGATATTCATATAGTGAGTACGGAAAAGGTTTTTCTACAAAGAATTTGCAAATGTCGGACTTATGATGTAAACTCGAGACTGACATTTTAGATGCAATAACGTTCGTAAGCGGTAATGGGCCAATACTGGAAAATTTTGATGTTAAAAAGTGGTTGAAGTTAGAGGACAACAGTGAAAATGCTGTACCTTCATATGAAAAATAATTCAGTCAGCTTGAAAATTTAATAAGCAAATTATTTTAAGTTTTGACTGTTGATTACATCTTTTTTTTTGTAAAACTGAAAACCTTGCAAATTCGAAATAAAAAAAAAGAATACTTCGTTGAAAACTTCAGTCATTGTATTAGATGGGAGCGCATCTGTTATCACGTAAATAAATAATTATTTGGTACGCAAAAATATCTTCCTCCTTAGTAAAAATCGGTTAATTTAAACGCTGGTAATATCTGAAACTTGATATTAGTTTCTGTGAGACAAAAAAATGGTTTCGGGGTTCGATTCCAGCTCTTCTTTTTTTTTTAAAGATGCAACCAGAAGAATGTATAACGATCTTATAACGGAAATTTAGCGTTTAATTTTTTCGTTATTCGCTGATCGAACTCCTTTTTTTTTATTTATCTTTACAGTTTATTTAATATTTAATTATTTAAACGATAATACGAAATTAACAATTTATTTATTATTAAGTTAATGCGTATTTTATTAAATAACGATAAAAGTCTTTCTCATGGTCGCGCTTATCTCTATTAGAAAAATTGATTCAAAGTCCAAGATATTTCGCCATCTGTTCGTTTCTAACTTCAATTTGCTCTTCTAAACAGCTCGATAATAGTAAAAGAGATAATACACTTAAGAGTTAATAATTCGACAGTATAAGTTATAGGGGCCATCGTTTGTTTTATCTTCTATTTTTAGAAGGGTTTGCGCTATGAAATTTTTTATTTATATATACGCTACGCATGGATATAAATGCTAACAAACTCGTTATTTTTATCGGTGTTAACATTACTTTAAACTTGAATCTGTAACTGTAGAGTACTGAATGGAACAATAACGTTAATAATAGATTTATTTTTGATTTTTGCTATCGAGATACATTTTTATTTTAATTAAATTATTAATTTTGTTAATTTAAAGCTTTGAATCTGTTAATGTTTATCCTTAATGGCCGCTTAATCCTTTTACGAGTTAGTATAATTATTGTGTGATTTAAACGAGTTAAGAGTTATTGTGTTACGAATTATTGGGAAATAAATAAAAACATAAAACACAATAAAAATTATTGATATTTTATTAATTAAATCAGATTTTATTTTACATAAGCATAAAAAATAACCATAAATACACAGAGTTTTAAATTAGTTAAGTTATCATCTTTACTACAGTTATACTCACCAAGAGTGAAAAGAAAAATTATTCATAAATTAGTTCTTTCGATATCTATCTCATTAACGACCGAAGTCCTTTCTAAAAATTGGTAAAAGCTCTCGATTTCGCCGCTTCCGTTCGTTCTTTCGTTATTATTATAGCGGCAATATGTTTTGAAGTTTCGAAGAAAGATAACGATCTGTTCCCTGATGACACAGTTTAGACAACTATACAGAATGGGATGAAGTGCTAAACTTGCATAATTTAACCAGGACAAGAACAAACCAGCCTCGTAGGGTAAGCTGTCTTCGTAGGTAAAAAGTTCTACCAGAAATTGTGGTGAGAAAAAAAAAACAAATGTTCCCGTTATTAGTAACAACGTCTTTGCTGCCTTCGATATTTTCTTAAAGCCTAGAGTGGTTAGAGAAGTTGACAGAACGGATGAATCAGAATCTCTACTGGAGTTTGTGGCAATTGTCAACTGACAGATAGTGGTTATGGATGAAGGTACTGGTCTCACTTGCCTTTGAGACGATTTTGCCACGTGGAATATAGCGATGTACATACACAAAAAGAGGCATAGCGGCAGTAAGAAGCCGACCACAGCTATGGTGATAACGTAGCTTCTAGCGTGAGGTTCTCTGCTGAGAGAGTAGGAGCATCTAGTTCTGTTAAGCTGGAAGGAGTAGCGGCTCCAGCCGACAAGAGGTAAAACAGCTATTATCACAGCGATTATCCAGGTAATTATGACCACTATAATTGTTCTAAATCCTGTAACAGTAGTAGTGTGTAACATGGGATGAGCGAGAAAGATGTAGCGATCGATACTCACCACACAGACGGTGAAAATATCCGCTAAAGTGAGAAGAGTATTGAGGAAACCGGTGAAATGGCAGAAAGGCTGAGGCAAAAAGTACTTTCCAACGGCAAAATTTGTTATGGTAACTGGAAAAACCGTAACCGAAGCTGTAACACCTATAGCGCACAAATTCATAAGGAGGAGATTCGGAGGGTCATTCCGTAACCTCGAACGAGTTATTAAGATATATAACAAAACTGAGTTGGTCAGTAGGGTGAAAATCGTTAAGGCTATCATGAATACTAAAACCATAGCTGGCACTATATCCATATTCATCCCATGACTGAAGGGTAGTACTTTCTGTGATGTGTTTATAACGATATGAAGATAAGGCACACGTGATTGCCTCATTCTCCGAGTGATTGATAGTCTCTCTTTCTCTCCATTTTAGTTCACGATGTTATCACCAATTGAAAAAAAAGAAAAATACATATCCGTAAAAGGACTTTAGAAAGTCACTGAAATCGCACTTACCAGCACGACAACATTAACGTGCAAAGAAGCTGGACGTACAGGAGCGCATCGTTTATCATTTCGAAAGGAAGTTCGGCTTTACAAAATAAGGTAAAAAGTAAAAAAATAATTAAAAATATTTAAAATTAATTTATATCAATTAAGTGCAATTTAATTATCGTCTTATTTGAATTTTATTTAATTTAATTTAAAATTCGTAATATTTTTCCATTAGTAAAAAAAAGTTTAACTGCGAAAGTAAACTTTATAATTTTCTAGTAAATATATATATTTTTAAAAATATAATGTTTAATTAATGGATTTCGAACAATACATGATAGAAAAATTTCAATTCCAAACATTCTTCTATATATTTAATAATCTTGATATACTGTCGATTAATGGAAGAGAAATTTTTCACATAACATTCTTCTTAATTCTAAAATATATTAAGAAAAGAAAAAATAATAATACAGATCTGATGAAAGAATTCTCTTAAAAATTTATTAAAATTCAAAATGAAATTCAATAAAAGAACTTTTTTTTTATATTATTATTATTATTATTTAAAAAAGGAAGAATTCTTTAGTAGATCTTGTTAATGTCTTGGTAAAAGTTCTTATAATTTTATGCAAAATATATTCTTTTTATGCTATTCAGAATCTGAAATTAAATATATGAGAATTCTTTCTATTGTTCCTTTTCTTTGAAATTTAATGAACAGAACTTAAAAATCGATATATGTATATATAGAGAGAGAGACGTTGGAAAACAATAGAAACAGTTCATTAAAAGCGGTTATCTATGACGAATCTTAGATTATTATCGATTTAAAATCGAATATTTGCAGTTTATTATAATTAAAAAAAAATACTTTGGTTTGGTTATGGTCCGATTTATTAATAGAAAATTCGATCTTTGATCTCAAAACGACAATAAAAAAATAATAATCTCGAAAATTAAATTCAGATTTCTGTAACTAAACCATATTATGTATATAGATCTAGTAACTATATCGATTTTTTCTTCTTTGACAACTTGTTTACTACCGTTTCTAAGCGATACCGTTATCAATAGAGAAAAGTAACGGAAGTGACGTCAGATAATTCAGACCGAGTACCTATATAAGAACCATCCATTATCGTCCATATTAACTTAACAGTTCTTTCTATTAATATTTTGAAGGACATAAAAAAACGTGATGTCATCGTGGGAGATGTTTTACAGTATAACGCGATATAAAAAAACTTTATTAATAACTAGGAAATAATATTTTATATCGTCCAACGCGATTTATAAGTGTAAAACAAGATAAGTTTGTTGTTGTTGTTTTTTTTACAGCGAGCGAATAGTTATTTAAAGCAGGAAACACCTAATGTAGAAGATTTAAAAAGCAATTCGCCAAACATCTTCAAGGACGATATGCGAAATCCTTTTATAAAATCACATCACAAAGAATCGATTTACTAAACAAAAAACGCGGAAATTCGATCAAGTACACGCCACATCAGCGAGAACACGGAACGTTAAAAATGCATCTCAAAAATTACAACCTTAAACGTATGGTTTCGATTAAAAAAAGCTGCGATTTCGCCGAAAAACACCAAGAATATCGCGTTATTCGCGCATTTATAGATCTAGTGTCACCAGATAATCGAGTGTGATAACCGGATTACAACAACTCGCTCGTCAATCGATGACCACCATTTAAAGTGATGATTAATCCGATTAATTATTACTGGTAATTTAATAATAAAATAAACTTCAGATAAGGTTATAAGGCGACTTATATAATTCTAGAGTTAATTAAATCAAGTTAGCGTCGATTAGGTAAGCGTTTCTAATCGCGTAATGCCCACTATTAATAATAGTCGAGTGTTCGCAGCGCCATCTCCACCGGACGGAAGTTGTATTAGTAATTTGTAATTACTCCAAAATTGCCATAATCGTTTTAAAAAGAATTATCCGTATTTGTTCTTGAAATAATTAAACAACTTCCTGCTTAGATAAAAAATATATATATACATATATATATTTTGTATTTTTATTAAATGAAAATAGATGACATACATAAACACTTACACAAACCGACACATAAACACTTACACAAACTGACACATAAACACTTACACAAACTGACACATAAACACTTACACAAACCGATACATAAGCACTTATACAAACAGATACATAGACACTTACACAAACCGATACATAAGCACTTATACAAACCGATACATAAGCACTTATACAAACTGACACATAAACACTTACACAAACCGATACATCAACACACAAACCGACGCAATCAAAAGTACTCATCTAATGAAGAACTACATCGAATTTTTCGGATTTTTGCTAGCCTTCCATTAAAAAGTTTGTCGAGAATAGTAGGCCTACATTCTTGTGGAAATTGATCGACTAACGACTGGGATTTTTTCGTACAAATACGTGTTGCAGTAGATCTGTTATAAGTGTTTTTATTATATAGGTAATTACTGAAGACGATGCTACGAAAGAGCGCTTGAGAATTTTCGATATAAAGGTAAAGAAACATCAGCAGTTACGCTTCCCGGAATAAAGAGAGGAAGAATGAAAATAAAACCCCGTTCATGACATCCTCATTAGTACTGGCAACAATACAGATACATTCACAACAGTGATTTGCACGAAAAAATTCGGATAGAATGCCAAGTCGTGTGCCGTTATTTAACAAAAGAGAGAGAAAAAAAAAAAACGAAAAGTTAATAAAGGTTAAATACGTTCAATAGAGCTAATCGAACGTAATAATGTGAACCGACACGCTAAAACATTACAGTACTTAAAAAAAAAAGAACAGCGTATTAAAACACCTAAACGTCGACGACGCTGCAGTGTATAATCGACACAAAACGATTTTCTAACGCTGGTCGATTGTTCAATTGTTTAAAAACAATCGAAATCGACAAGCGTTAGAAAATTGAAATTGAATAATTTAAAAAACGGAGTAGGGTCGTCCAATGAAAAATTTCTAAACAAAATTAAATCGGGGGGGCTCCGCGGAAGAAACCCGGTTTGGTATTGGTTAACGGTCGTCACGTGTCTCCAACCCTTAGGTGAAAGGGCCGACAGGAGAGGAGAGATCAGTCTTGTGTTGGGTTAGTTTCGCAACACGTGGAGACATGGCTGACAAGGGGAAATTGAGCCACGAAATGAATAGTTTTCCAGTCAACGGTGGTAATTTGCAAGTAACGACGGAGAGCCCAACAGAATCGCCCGACGATGATTTACCAGAACGTGGAAATTGGGTTGGACGTTTGGACTTTATTATGTCATGTGTTGGTTATGCTATTGGTTTGGGAAATGTTTGGAGATTTCCCTACCTGTGTTACAAGAACGGCGGAGGTGAGTTTCAATTTTTATTCCTCCCCATAATTTTATACTGAAAGAAATATATATATATATAAAATTTCTCTTTTTTGTTATGCGACAGGAACGCTCAATAATAATAATTATTATTTTTTGAAGCCATTCCGCTAAAAATTAAAGAATTATATGTTTTTAAGTTCTAGACAGGTAAAGTTATTTAGAAAATCAATCTCGCTAGTAAAGGTATGCACGCAATCCACAAGTGGCTCCTTAGTAAAGCACACAATCTCCACGGTGAAGAGTGTGGTCTTAATTACATTAATATCTATGTCATCGTTGTATTCTAGTGTACGTTCTTTTGGTGTTAAAGATATTTTTCGTGGATTTACGTTACTTATGCATTCTGTGTATGTTACGATGTCTCTTACAATGGCTAATGATTTATCATCTAACATGCATTGTCTATTGAGTGAATATAGAGAGGTCGATAGGGTTGAGTTAGATACACGTGAGAAATAAGCGACGTTTCCTATGTCTCATGGCCACGGGAAGTAGCATTCAACACAACCCGGACCATCGTAAATCATCATTAGACAAGAATGACGGAAAAAGGATATTTAGTCGAGGTCAGGATTGCTAAGCGCAAACCGTTGTATTCGATATTTCCATACGAACACCTGTTACGCGTTAAAAATTATAAGACCACGCTTTATGCAACTATGCAAACTGCAAAACGATCAAATTCCTTCGATGGATTGTGCTATTTATCAATTTGATTAGATGTCGAGTTCCAATCAAGTGATTGTGTAGGACACGCGACATTAACCAATATAAAAGAAAGACATCAATCAGGTAGCACAAACGGAGTGATATATAGTAAGGAAAGAGGAAATCCCACCTCACCCTCCATTCATCAAGTAATACGGAGTCAGGATGTCATTTGTAGCACGTTGCCCGCCTTGAAAAGATCAATGTGATAGTAGCAATCATCAGGTTCTTGATTGAAGGAGTTTTCAATGAACAGAAGTTATTTGTATCAATGACTAGAATATCTAGTTAACTTTGAAACGATACAAGGTTGCGTCATCTGTATAGATTTTTCTCTATAAACAATTCTATAGTAGTTATGTGAGCACTGGTAAAAAATTTCGTGCTGCTTAAAATAATTTTGGGTGTGTTTCACATTCATACATAAATTGGTCTTTGTCGATGATGAGCAGATTTTAATTAGTCCATTTGGGATAAGCAAGTGGATAAAGCAGGTATAAAGAGAAAAAAAA
>WUQG02416616.1:0-15631 GCA_011317285.2 Androctonus mauritanicus | reverse complement strand
TTCGTTTATCTAGAAACATTATGTTAACAACAGTTATTTACGTTTAATGATTCGCATTAATTTTTCATCCTCTTTAATGATCATCTCTTCATCACCATAGAGAACTACTTATTCTCTAAGAACAGAGGAATACTGTACTATCTGGAATCGATTCCCACTGGTTTACCACATTCTTACTTGATTTAACGACAAAATACTAAAGTGAAATATCTAAATAAAAGCAATCGAAAAATTTTTAATAAGCGCGGGATGGACAAAAAGTTTGGTATTAAAAGAAGGAAACAACAGAGAACAAAATGATGACGTCACAGCAACCAGCCATCACCCTCGACCTCTGGTGGCAAGGGCAGGTACCAGCACGCAGTATACGATCGCCTATATAGGTCAGGGATGTCTAGTGCAAGGCGCGCGTTTACAAGACAAGACAGGAAGCATTCAAATCTCTATTCCCTTATCTCCAGCAAACCAAGGGCGAGTTACCAGTTGAGGGCTATCCCCTTAGGCCTAACGATCGAAAATGACTATCTCAAGGAGATTAGAAAAGCAAAATCCATCAATCATAATCCCCTTCCAACCAATGATTCAACATCTCCCCTTCCCTCTTCATCTACATCAAAAGATAGGGCTTCCAAACATACTGAACCCACGGTTGGAGATGTCTTGATAAATGATGCGGTTGTAAAATGATCAACGTTATATTCACCACCATACGGGGATCATTTGATGTAAATGAGAATAAAAGCACCGGAACCAACAAACTATAACTTTTATGCCCACATATTAATGCAGAGCACTTTCCTTTTCTCTTTACCTTCATTCAACAAACATTCTAAACAGTGAATTTCCATTATTTTCAACGTTTCTATTCACTAATCAACGTCGCATACACAGGTTACATCAGGTGATAGATAAGAGTTTAGTATAATTATCACGTCTTTAGCGGAGTTTTTTTCAATTATATTTTAATTAGAAAAATTATATCTTTAAATATACGACTTTACACCGATTTATTCTATTCACGTGGCTTAATGGTTATCAAAATCATTATCAGAAACAGAATTTCATCTCCCCTGGAGCGAGATCTGAAACATTCTTTAGACGTTGTAACTTTTATATTAGATTATAAGAAAGGTTAAAGCCAATGTATCCTCTATAATCATAGTAGATTTTTTTTTTTTGAGGATATACCCTATTTTCGCCCCTCTATGTTTTATGATTAGTATTCTGCGGAATGACTACGATTCCGACATGTCTCGAATAAAAATAAAACATCAAAAATTTAGGTTTAAACAAAATATTAATAGATTTAACTCAAACGGAGAAGCGAAAACTAGTAAAAACTCATTACTCGAGGCTATTACGTGATAACATACTTTAATGAGTTTGCATAGGCTCGTTGGCAAACAAAAAAGTTTATAGAATTCCGAAAATACGAATGCGTACGTGACTCTAAAAGTTGCGACACATATCTGTTAAATTGAACGATATTTAGAGATTTAAGCTTTTCTCACGCCCTTTTTTTTTATAGACGTATATATACTTCTCTCGGTCAAAACAAAGTGTCTAAAACGTGATACGTTCTAAACGATTTCAGCGAAATAAAAGCGAATTTCGTGACGTTATCAAAAATTATTATATTTTACAGGTAAACGAACATTTGATGTATGACAAAACACGCCTTTCTTTCCTGTTCAATTTCCTTCAATCCTTTTTGATTAATTTATGTCACACAATAAGTGCAAAAACGATTAAGGCTAATTGAGACATTTATATTGTATTTAAATGAAAAGATTCCTTAATCTTTGGCATTGACATACATCCGTGAATCTGAAAAGCATGGAGTGGACCCGATTTCTTTAATATTCTTCAATTGGAGCATCTGTATCCCCTATACCAAATGGTTTCTATTCTTCGAATGAGGAACAATTTTGATTATAGTTTCTATCGCTTATTCTGAGTTTAATTTGACACGCAACATCATTCTATTGTTTCTAAACACGTAGAGCCCAATAACTATAGTCCCGCCCTCTGGAGGAAATCGCTCGAACTAATGACAGATTGGACACGGTAACCTTGAAAGGAAAATTTATATTCCAAAAAAAAAAAAAAAATCGAATAGGAACAAAAATTCGAAATTTGTATTTCAGTTCGATTTTTTCAACTCGAAGTTTGTACTAATTGTTATTCGCTTTTTCTTTATATTGGCTCCTTGGATGAAGAGCGAAGAAGCTAGAACTAAGCAGGAAATAGGCTTTAACAGAGGATACTTTCCATTAGTCAAACATGGGCAGTGGATTATTGGACACCAATTATCCTAAGTGGGCAATTTGAAACATTATTTTCCCCTTGACAACTGGTCATGGCCTACTTTTACAACATCATTTTACTAAAATATCGAACAGATTGAATCTAAAAACCCTCTTCTTTTCTAATTTAACTTAACTCGTGACTTTATTTAACTTATTTGAAGTATTAATAATAAATAATAATAAGTTATTAACCGCTAAGAGGTTTGGAGTTGATGGATTTAACGAAAGAATGGCGTGAAAACTGATTAATGAATCGTCACGTTTGTCGGTCCATCAACCTGTATCGTGATGCGCTAAACATCACGAGCGAACGTGGCAGAGATTTTATACACCTAGCACGTATCGGTAAGAACGAGCGAACGCCTTTCTTGAGCTCGAAAGTCGAAAAATGGCATCCATCAGAAAGGTTCATCGAACTCCATTTTCTTTAAGGGACGTAACGCTTGTTAAGTTACGCGTAATTTGAAACTACACTTCTTAATTAAGTATCGACGCGGTAGTCACGAACTGTTCGTTTAATACGAGTAATCAAAAAGTTGAGGAACGCCTCCTTTTTTAAATTGATATTTTTATTCCTTTACTAAATAAAAATTAGATTTTTGAAAAAAGTTTGTTCCGGGTAAAATACTGTATCTAATACGTGTCCTCTGGAACTTTGAACGCTTAGGCATTTTTTTTTGCGCCAATACGACCTCAGACACGTCATTCTAAATAGGTAAGGCAATAAAGAAACGCACGATTATTTTTTCTAAAGGTCGAAAGTTGCGCATTTATCGATGAATTAAAATTAAATCGGGAAAAAATTAAAAAAAAAAAAATTTGCATCGGCCGGGAATCGAACCCGGGCCGCCCGCGTGGCAGGCGAGCATTCTACCACTGAACCACCGATGCCGATGGAAGATGGTCCACATTTGATGCCTAAATAGTTAGATGGCACATTTTAATATGACTCGTACATAAAGAATCTATCGCGAAATTCATTAAATTTGAATAAATTAACATCATTTGATAGACACCGCCATAAACACGATAAACAAATACATTTTTTTAAGGCAATAGTCATATTGTATAACGATTGCATAATGGGATTAATATAAAATTGGCAGTAAATCAGTCGATTAATAAACAAAGTTAATTATCGTCACTTTACGCGTAATCAGACTTAAACGACCTAAATATATAAATCAAGCACAAAGTCATTGGTAAAATTTTTCTCTTCCTCTTTCCTCTACAATTTCCTTTTATAATTTATCGTTGAGCGCAGCGGAAGGGTGCCTCTGGCCCAATTCGTATAAAGAAGTTCTTCGATATTTCGTTTTATTAAGAATGAAAATAAGTTTTATTATTCACACCCTCTTATAAAAATTTAAAATATATCGTGTAAATATAAACTACAGCTTTTTATGGAAAAGTAAACTTGGCAAAATTCACTGTTTATTAAAAGAACAAAGATGATCGACATCTACTTATTAAGCGTAACCTGTTTGATTGTAACTGTTTATTGACCTTGTTAGCCAACAATCCATGTTTGGTGGCAAGGTTGTCCCACTGCACTACATGTTCAGCTTACTGGTTAGATACTTTTGCCACGGATCCGACTCTCGTATACGGTTGACCATTCGAATAAATATTACGTCTTTCTAATGTCACTTTTCTTCTTCTGCCCAGACGCTGGTTACCAGTATATTACAGAAACAAATATCGATACAGTATAAAGTTTTAATACGCGATATCGAAATTTGATATAAGTTCTAAGATCTAATTAATATGTTTTTGGATTTCCTGCACGTTTTCCTTGTTAAACCTTTAGAGAATAAGTAGGACGCCTTCGGCGGTTTCCATTACTTAGAAACCCAACCCAGGGTTGATAGATTCTAACTGAAAAATCCCAAATACGGTCGTAGCGTACCTGGGCGGAAAAATATCAATTAAATTCTTATTAAGAAAAAATTTCGGTTAGTGAAGATCTTTCGAAGATATATATCGGCTTTGATACGATAATTATCAATATAAGATTTACCATCATTGTATCAATAAATTAACTACTTAGGTATATTAATACAATGCTTTAAATTACAGGAAGCGACGTATTACTTCGAATTGAAGGAAATGAAAATTTTGAGATTTTTATGGTCGGTTGGTACTTAGTAAATATATGCTTTATTGGTGCCAAATTTCAGTTTTCTAGCATACGGGGAAGCAGTTAATAATTTCTTATCAGGGAAGCTTGTGTAACTTTACTGGCTGGTCAGAGTGGAACGCTCCCCTATATCGATCTAAAGAATAGGTAAATATGACAAAATTTTGGTCCGAAGATAATTTTTGGCATTCCAATTGCTTATTAAAAATACAGTATATAGTAGTATTCTGTCGATACTCCATAGTCTAACGTATAGAATCTCCATTCAGTTTTCAACCTGTAGAATTAAATTAACGTTTTAAATCGTCTCAAACTTACAAAATAATATGGGAATCATACTTCCGCCTGTCAAATACCAGTCGAAAATACTTAATTCGATATACAGAGTGACTATAAAAATATACATATGAACGATGAGATTGAATCCAATCAAATATTAAGTAAAACTTATAAAAATCTAGGAACCGGCCCGGAGCGAGTAATATTTTTGAGACCCTCAAACAAAAAAAAAAGACAAATATGCGGTGGTAAGTGTACAAGAAAAACGAAAACATTGATAGAGTACTTCAAATTTTAACAAACACTGAAACAATTCGAACAATAAAAAATTATACAAATATATTTTTTCTAACATATTCAGTTATAAATTGAGGCCCCTATACTGGTGAGGCCCGGGGCAGCATCGCTCTCTGGTAGCCACTGTGTATATATATATATATAGGCTATGTGCGATATATTTGAAACTATATGTGTGAATTATAGCTCTGTAGTTAAGTTTAGAACTGGGAGATCATTCCAAGGAAACAGCTCTTTTATGTTTAGTAAACACTGAGTTAATTGGGATAACTCGTTACCTTCACACATTTATTACGCTTTACATGGAGCATACGGTAGTTTAATAATAATTCAATTTAATTCTGTTTTACTACAATGTTGTATAAGTCTACAATTTAAAAATTGTTGGTTATTAGAACCAAGCATTACCTTGGCGGGTTTAATAATAATAATTTCATTCAGGCGTGACTTTATTAACGCATTACTTGGAATTGTTGATAGTTTATCTCGATTAATGCTAATTTTATTATAAAATATGATGTAGAACGAGTAGAAAAAAAACGGCCAACCAGTTACACCGACACATCTATGCTAAACCTAATAAATTTTCCTTTCAGGGAATATAATTTCATAATATGTGGGGAAGTTGGTTAAAATCGTAAATGCGCATTTCTAAAATGCATAAAAGCTGAATTTGTGTTTGCACATTCGCAGAAGTTCTACTCGACTTTGAATGCAAACAGTAATTCTGTAACTATGGTAACTGATGACGCCAGAATGGCTTTCCTCTAAGTTTCACCAACTGCTGTCGTTTTATGTCGGTGAATCATTGTTGACTCATCGTCTTGTGTCCCATATTTTACTATTCGTTGGTAGAAACTGCGCCATAATATCGTTCTACAAAATGATGCAATATCTTTCTCCGATAGCTATAAACGAGAGGTAATTCGAAGGTGCGGATTTTACTTCTGCCCTCTTTAGCATTTTTAGTAATTTTTAACAACCCGACTATAAAACATTAGGTTAATAGCTTTTGGGATAGGAAAAGATGTTTAAAAGTGCCGAAGATCTGACAATTTCGTCATTCCAACAACATCATTAAAGACACAATAATCGAGGTGTGCCACGCTTCTCTTTCTAAGAATAGGCGATAAATGATTATTAATCCGGAAATCGATTTACCAGAAAAATTATTATTTCGACTAAATTTACGGAGATTTATATTTTGTAGTTATATTTTATTCAGAAAAATAAATTTATTCTTATTTAAAATAAAACAGTTACGCGAGTCGATAACCGATAATCCGAACAGAGGAAAAATAAAATTTACCAGTAATTTAATTCAACTTTAATATTAAGATATATATAATTGGATGGGCCAAAACTATGCTTAAAAATATATCGAATTTCGAGTGGAGGTGTTAGAGGTATTAAAGATAGTTACGATACCTCCGTTAGATCAGGATAAAACATTTAAACTCGCATATATATATATTATTTTTTAATTTGGCATAAAAGTATAAGCTAGGTATATCTGATAAAAAGTGGAAATATTTATGTTATTGATGACGATGATGAAGGAAAACCGCGATTACCTTTCTTTGTCGATATTCATGATTTCCTATTTATAGTTTTTAAATACGAAAGATTATGGTACAGAAAAATATCATTATTTTTTACTGACAATTATTTCTTTTCGCGCTTTATCTTTCATACGGTCGATATTAAATAATAAATAAGATAACTTTTATAAGAAATAAATTTTAGAACAATAAGATATTATAAGATCATTATAACAACTCGGATAAGAACGAGTCGAACAATTTTTCTTACTGATAATGTGAATATCTGGTAAAGTAAAAAGATTTATCCGCCACTTATTTGTCGATAATTGTTAAAACCAGAACACTTTTTCATACGTTAATGGTAAGAATTTGTATGTTTGGTTAGAATTGGCTGGCTATTTTCATCTTAGCAGTCGAGTTAGGCGAGAATGTTGTCTTGCAGTTAGATTTATTATTTTATTTATTTCATAGAATAAATCGATGATAATACTGTATCAGCCTATAATATTTTCCGCAAGATTTTTATTTATTAAGAACGTTAGGCTATCTTTCGGGGAAAATTAAGGTTTATCTAAAACAACATTCCTATCCTAAAACAGGAAAATTATATATTATATAATTACTACATATAAATATATTGGTTAAAATATAAAGTCTGATTCTATAATAAAACACCAAGGTACTGATGAAGGAATAAAATATAAAGTCTGATTCTATAACAAACACCAAGGGACCGACGAAAGAATAAAAATATAAAGTCTGATTCTATAATAAATACCAAGGAACTGATGAAGGATAGAATAGCCAACGATATGAAGAAAAAAAATGTTGACTGAATCCGTTTAAAAAAATTTAAACGGGTTCAGCAAAAATGCCAAGGAATTATAACAGCTTGTTTAATTATTTTTAGTTTATAAAAAATTGTTCGTGTCGATATCGATAAAGTTTATACGCTGTTATGATTTATTATTTTGTAAGAAGTACAGCACATATTAAAAAAAATTAACTGAAGAAAAAATATTGGCGATATCTTCTAAATTTAATACAGAACTTGATTTTTTAATCATCTCGATAGAATATTACATTTATTCTGATACAAACAAACGTTTAATGCGTAGGAAGTTGGTATTTAAGTGTACCGTATAACAGAGATAAGCAGTCGATTATTATATGTAGTTTAATAATCGAAATTTTCTTCCTACCAGCGTTAATTTTCATATATTAATATTAGGAAAAGGTCAATTTAAATTAATATAATTAATTTTTATCGCATTTCTAATTAAATTATTATTAAAAAAATACATAAATCTCTTTCAAATTACATTAAAAGAGCGAGAACAAAACAAGAAATTATGAAGAATATCTGCAAAAAAAATCTATTGTTGTAGGATAAAGACCTCGAATTTATAAGAATACATTAAACACTGTATCAAAAAAATCGATTGGAAATTATTTCCATTTTGTGTTTCCTTCAAAAAAATTTAATTAGCTTTATATACAACCATTTAAATGTGAAAAAGTAAGATAAGTTTCGATTCAGCCGTTTGATTATCTAAATCATTATTTCTGCCGCCGATTAAAGAAACAATATCCTAGTTGATGCAAAAGTTGTTACATAAATTTTCTTGTAATAGTTTCTTTGGTGATTATCTCATTATACCTACTAAATTATTAGAACAATACCTATTTAATCTGAACGTATTAGTCTCCTTCGGAATTCTACAATTTTTTTTCTTTTTTTAATATAAAATTATTAAAGTTTACTTCCATTAAAAAAAGTGATCAATAAAGAGAAAATATTTCCCTGAAAATTTTATTTAATCATTAAATAAGTTGTTAAAATGAATGAAAGTACGTTTTAATCGCTATATTGGCCGTATAGCGACTGTATAATTAAATATTAAAAAAATAAATAAAAATTTTTCTTTTAAATTAGTAATTCATTTAAAAAATAATAAATGTGTCATTCACCTGTGACATTTTTCGACTCTGAAGTTTATTCGAAATGACGTGGTAGTATGACGAATATTTTTAAAACCACATACAAACCTAAAGCAGAGATCAAAATTTAAACAGGATAGAAACCACTAAGTTATAATTGAAATAAACATAAAACCATTATTTATATTTATTTTAAAATGTTATTCCGACCGTTTGGTGTTGATTTTTTCTGAACCTAATTACTGTTTATTAACATTTTTTCCTTTTCTTTCGGCCAGGCATTTAACAACAATAGTTCTATTCGAGAATAACCTTTACCAGTTATGTTAACCAGTTTATTCTGCCATGCGAGTCATTGTGTGTGAATAATTGCGAAAACTGTAGCTAACCGAAAGATATATCAGTAAATTCAGTAACGTTGCGAAATTTATTAATTCCTCTGTGGTCGAAATGACTCATAAACTGGCCAGTGAATAAGTTATTAGAACGTTTTTCTGCAACGTACCATTACTTACTTAAAAATTTTGTATCGCTCTACAGTTTACATACATACAGCTCCTGTATTAAAATAATATTAAATTTATTTTTACGTACGAACATCGGATTAAAATCTAACTTTATGAAAATCTTCAATTTTATGAATTTTCCTATTGGGTAAAAAATTTTATTGGGTCAATAAGGTGATTTATTATTATTTTTTGATTGATTTGATACTTGTTGTATAGCGTATTGTTTGCACCATTACTGGCCACACGTATGGCCTTTACACCATTAAATTAAATGAAGTCAAATTTTAATTAGCTTTAGTATAGAAATTTTAATTAAATTATTATAATTTGAATTTATTCTCTCCAGTTTAGTGCGTGACGTAGGAAATTGCGAACAATATCCTGACTTAGTAGCCAGATTCAGAACTTGACCCATATATGCGGAACACATAGCGCATTGTTTTCCATATGAGTAAATACACTCGCTATATAATATGATTTACGCAATAGGCTATTATACTGTTATCAAACTTCCAAAATATGTTAAAACTTTCTTAGGACATATCGAAAAAGAATAGGAGTTGATTGAGGCCAAAATAGGGACATCCGTTAAGACAAAAATACCAAAAAAAAGTTGAACGCTGTATCAGTTTTTTTCACTGGCTAGCGTGTATCTATCTGGTAATCAACCTTATAGTATGAAATTCGGGATACTGGCTACAGTATAACATTAATTTAATCGAAATAGGATAATCGATAAGCATTAAATATAGAACCATTATTTACAATCTGTTAAAAGAATGAGGTTTTTTTAATGTAGTTCTGATTAAAGTGCTGATTTTTAGTATGAGGTGAATTTTACTAGTTAAGTATGAGGGAGAAAGGTAATGCATTATATTGGGAAGCGGACGATATCGGAACTTCCAGGATATCATGTTCATTCGCATTGTGATGTGTCGGATGAGAAATGAATGTGCAGGGTGGAGATACTTCCTGCTGTCTCATGTTCCTCATCTTGAATTTGATGTTATCGTCGTCATTTGTTTTTAAATTAACACAATATTTTAAAATAAAATCTCTCGATAATTTAGAATTTTTTTTTTTTTCATTAAGAACATCGTTAAATTTTGCAGAGATAAGTTATGCTGTGGAGATAGAAAAAGTTTCGAATTACCGAAGCTCCTGACTTCAAAACATGTTCGATAAATTTTGAATGCGTGTTTTGGAATACTGAGCGTTGTAATCAAGCTCTTCGACCTCTGGAACGTGTAAACGAGAGTCAAGGTGACGTCATGATGGGAGGCTAAAGGGTCTTCGGATCGAATGACGAAGCGAAACAGGTGGTGTTCTACAGGCACGATAAGTTCTTTCGCCATTTCTGCTCTGTTATACGTGGAAATTTGTCTTCAGCCTGGAAAAACTGATCTATCGAAAGGATATTTTTGTATACAAACGGATTATGTAGTCAACATACTATTCTATAGTAGGATTCTAAGTCGATATTTCAGGACCAAAATATTTTGGTTTAACAAATATTGATTTGTCGTAACATTTATTGTAAAATGATAAGTTTGTAACTGTAATAAACTCATTATCGACCATTCTTCTGCTCTATTTAAAATTCGAGTGATATTAATCCTCGAAAAGGAAGTTTCCTAGCCGTAAAACATATCCTTTATTCGTTAGAATAAGGAAAAAAAAAACAAAAAAGATTTTTGCAGATCAACTAGTTTTTAATATAGAGTTGCAACATCAAGATGATTAAATTTCCTTAAAGTGTAATCTATATTCCTAAGGGAATAGGGCAGATTTGTGATATCACAGAACGCCCATAGTGTTTGCTAAAAGTAGATTCGAAAGCGGTCTTCCACCCAAAGAACAAAAAAAAAAATGTTAAACGGGTGGATACCAGTATCGGAATCGATGGCAAAGAATATTAACCTTAAGGATATATCATTTGGTGAATGACAAAATGTAATACAGTTTACAGGCATTGTTGTATTTTCCTTATTCAATTTAGAAAGCAAGATCGTTGCACCGTAATCATAATAAATCCTACAGGACAGTTATTCTTTTATTAGTTGGTCAGACTCTAAAAATTCTAATAATACAAACAATGCGGCATTAAATTTAGTAACAGATTGACAAACTCCTCCTCGATCACGTGGAAGTCGATGTTACACTAAACATATATTCAAATTTCAAATAAAACGATCCTAGTTAATCTACATATTTTTGAATTATAATTACGCAATTAATTTTTTTTTTATTTAATAAAGTAAAGTCGAGCAAACAGATTAAGCTCGTCGATAAAATCTAGATCCGAAGACAAAGAAAGAAACGAATGGTTTTAATTACACAATCTCGTGCAGTGCCTAGTCTGCAATTCATTACAAAGGTTGAACATCATAAATGAATGTACAGTATTCAATTTAACTGGTACCACACGTCTGTAGTAATTCTTTATACGCTAAAATGGTTTCGGATGTGTCACAAGTTTTAATTCGATGCCCACTGATTTATAGTTTAAATTTTTCTTTCGAGTATTTACAACTGGTATCATAATATTAAAATAATAAGAGCTTCCTGTAATGGTAAAAATTTGAAGAAAGTTTTTCACTTCCCGACATTTCCTTCCTGATACTGTGACATCATTTCCTGGTAAATGCGGCACACCCTCATTCACTTCCTCCGCTATTTCCCGCTTAATAATAGAACCTCTAGCAACAAAGACCATTAGACCTTGAGCCACGCTATTGGATACGTCTAAACTGCACAACCATCACACCGAGCCACCATATTTATCTTTTGTTGTTTAATAAATTAACTTACGCATTCTCTATTCAGTAAATTATAAATATGATTTTATGCCACCAGTTTTAACGAACGTCTGGACAGAATCGCTTAAGTGAAAAAATAAGTTGAAAGAATGTAATGTAGAAAGTTGCATTTTGGTGTGCAATCAGAGTAGCAGTTTGGTTTCCCGGATGAGACTCTCCCAACCAATATCACATGAAAACTGTCACGTGACGAGTTGAATGTTCTCAGTCAATGTCGAATTGTTTTAAATTTTAACATCTTAAAGTATTTACTAGGTTACACGCTACGAAAACATGTGAAGTTTCTCTGTTTTATACATAAGCTCGTTATCGAAATACTGTCGTCATTGTTTATTATTATTTTTATTATTATTCTGAGCGCCATAAAAACATAATTTAAACAACTCAAAAAAAAAACTGCTCGGAAGCGTATAAAAAATTTACATAAACTACATTAATTAAATATTGTATGGCGAGCGAATTATTCATATTTAATTGCAAAATCTGCACGGCATAGAAACTAAAGATTGCATTTTTAATTCGATTGTCTCAGAAGTGGCTTTGGTTAGCGGGATAATAGGAATAGAAAGGAAACTTTTAAGTGTTTGACATAATGTAAATAAAAGAATATGAATAGCTAGTTGATTTTTTTTTTTTTTTTTGCCCGATCAAAATAACTATGACACAACTCCTCTAAAATTAGATACATAGAAGTTTAACAGGAAATCTTTTCACTTAGTCAGGAAAACATTTTAAAACAATAGAAAGAATGGTCGTATAGAATATAGTATTTTAAACATTTTTAAATTATAAAGCAACCAAACTTTTTTAAAAAATCAACTCTGTATAGCTGCATGAATTAGTTAATAAATTATACCGTACCCGATTAGACTACAGTATATTCAAAACTGGCTATTCTTATATATGAGATCCGAAGGAAGTACGATATAGGAGAACAGTGTTCTCAAACTCCACTTCCTTTTTTTAATTAAGGAAAAAGAAACTGGCCATCTCCCATAGTTGAATTACCGAATTTTATTTCTCAAAATTAATCGACAGTTAACGTAATCTATATTTTACCACGTAACTTAATTATGATTATGGTTTATTCGTTTTTATTTAAGGTTGTTATTGAAACGATTTTTATTAACATTTTGCAGAATAACCTCAGAATAACCAAAAAGTCATCTTTGAAAATTCTTAATTATGATAGAAAAAAATATGATATCTTCTAAATATCACGATTGTATTCGTGTTAACTGTCATACTGAGTTAACACCTTTAACGCTGTTAAAAAAAAAAAAAAAATGGATATAACCTTTTGTGTGTTAATTCCAAATGTTGCGCAACATCCGGAATAATAAACCCAATTATATCCGAAACTAAAATCGGTTTTAAAATATTTCATTTATAATATATGTAGGATAATGTTTCAAAAATTTTATCTTTTCGTCTGGTTAAACAACTTTATGCTTTTCGAAATGACTAACACATTTCGTTAATTATTGTTTTGACTTTACAGCGCACCAAGCCGAAGCATAAAAAAAAGTAGAATGGATGATCATAATATATATATATTTTTTTATGTAAGTTTTGCTGTAACAGTTTTGTCTGTATTTTTATAATTGTGTTTTTAAGTGTTTCGATGCGATGACGTCCGTTATGACTTTGTTTTAGATGAACCGAAATAACTTTTTCCAACATCGTAAAAAAGCTCGCAGATGATAGTTATGTTAGCATCTGTCAACATGACGTATTTCCAGCTGTTACTAAAATATATAGTTTCAGATTTGACGGAATTTATTACAATGCTTTTTTCTAGAATTTTAATTGTTGTTTTAGGAGTAGAAATGTCATTGTCGGACATGTACAGACCATAAACGCGTTCCAAATGTCTTCTATTTTTTTTTTTTTTTATTATTGTTTCGCCTGGACCAAGAAAAATCCACGTGACCAAACGCACTCCTCGAATTTCATCTGGAAAAATCATACAAAAATACTCGACCCAACATCTTTTCTCCTCTCCTCAGACTTATATATTACGTAAACTTAGAAGATGTAATCACTGTTACATTCCATACAGGTTATTAATTAAGATTTAAGAGAATCGCTTAAGTTATACGTTATCCTACTTGCAGAAGTTATAACTTTTAACACTGGCATCACTAAAAAAAACACTATTGTCTGGAAAAATAAGATACACTGTTACACAGTATAGATTTTTATACTGATTATACCATAAGTTTTCTTAATGATATTACACAATAATATATATATAAATCTAAGCATTTATAAGTGGAATTATGTAATTTAGCCTCCTTAGTCACTCATACTAATTATTATTAAGTCTATCGAGATATTATATACAGCATATATATATATATTTAATATACAAATAGATTTCTTTCTTTTATTTTTCCTTAGGCTACTCGATAAAAGGTTATTTTGGTATGATAAAATTCATAATTAAGTACTGAATACTCTATTTAAGACCTGTACTAAAAATGTTTTGTAGGGCGAGCGTTTTATTTTTTTATTTTTTTTTTTTTATGTAGGACAATATCATTAATAACAAAATTACGTTATGTAGTTTTAATATAGCTATCGATCGAACACGATTTCTCTAATAGATGTAATGGAGAATTAATTAAACATAATGGGGGGAAAAAAACAGTACAGAAACATGAAAAACGTTAGCGCAAAATAATTAAACGAAAAAAAAACTTATTAAATTTGATAAGGTCGCATTTATGAAATATTCAAATTTTCTAAATTTATATAAATATACCGTATTTAAAAATAGTTTAAAACCATGACGAAAGATGTTCTTACGTTATGTGACGTATATAATTTATTGTTATTTAAGATACGTATATTAGCTCACCGATTGTCTATTGTTACACGAGTTGGGTCGTAACTAATAACTAAGTTAAACTTATTACGTGAAGCAATAATGGCAAAAATTTAATTAAAAACAATATATATATAATTATATTAAAACTGAATACGATTATTACGTTAAAATATTTCTCATTTTATTTTTTATTTAGTAAAATTCATAAAAATAGCAAAACGACAAGGACTATAGTTAACAATAGGTCTATTCATTCTAAATATGTATCTTTTTTTTATAGACCTATATAAATATGTGGCTCACCTATATAATCAAACGAATTTTGCTTAATAAATTAAAAAAACGTGTTAAAACAATTACTATATTTTTTGTCTATCAAATATTAAAAATCGAATTTATTAATTTAATTTAGAATTTTTACTTAAGTAAAAGAGTTTGTTTGATGACGACCATGTTTTCTTTCTCTGGCTTTTCGAACGAATTAAACGGAAGAGATTCAAAATTGGCAAAAAAAAAATAATGATGTGTCGATTCTTGTTCTAAATAAATGACCATTACCTTCTAAACTAACTCCTATAACTTGTTATTTAATGCGTTAACTATTGGTACCACCATCGACTCCATCTAAGTTTAAATAACTTTTAATTAGATTCTAACTAACAGGAACATTAGTATCGCTTTAACTAGAATTTTTTATAATTTACGTTCATTTAATTAGGTTCTATTATATTAACGAGAGCATTAATAATTATTATTCAACTTGGTACAGCCGTCTGCTCATCACTTTATGCGTTACGTGCATCTTTAATTTTTTATTAAGTCATTTTTTTTCCTTTAATATCGAATTTGCCTTGGCTTGTTAAGGAAATTCCGCCATTTGTAACTTTATAAATTGTAATAACCGAAGAAGATAATACAATATTAACAATTATTCGTTAGCTTCCTTCAATATTTCAAAAA
>WUQG02416605.1:0-15632 GCA_011317285.2 Androctonus mauritanicus | reverse complement strand
CGTGCTTCACTGCAAATCTGTAGTCACTGGCAGAAAAGCCGCCATCTGTCCATCTCTGATAATCAAAATGCGATAATTTAATGTTTGAATAGACAGATAGATACTCGTTTTATAACATTTACTAGTTTTATATTTTGTTTTATAATATTAAAAATTGCTTATTTAATTCTATACAGTTTATAAATAAATATATCAAAAATTTAAAAATAAAAAAATGCTTAGACTCTCGAAGATCAAAACTAAACAAATTAATTTTTAAATTTACATAAATTTGAAGTTAAAGGAAACTTAAATAAAAAAGGCAACAATAAATTATGCTGCTTTTAAATAATGTTAAATATTTTAATGTAACCATTATGAATTTTTGTTCAAAATGTTCGATTTTAAAATCAGACTAAAAATAATGACGTTTAATGTTTAAATCGTGATATTAGATTTTCTTTATGGGAATAGCAATAAAAAATGATTTTGTAATAATTGGATACTAGTAGAATTTAATATGTTGCAATCAATTATCATTTAAAATTGTTAAATAATTTTAAAGTATATTCATAAAGATCAACTTTTCATTTTATCTAAAAAAATTATACAATATGTCTACATATTAAAATAGTTTTAACCTTATTAGAGATGATAATTATTTGAAAGAAACACTTCCAAATAATAACTTTTAACCAAAGTTGCGTTACTAATTATTGTTTTCAGATTTTTTTTTTTTCCAATTAGAAATGAATAAAGGATAACGCCAAGCTTATATTTTGATATACTTTAGCATATTTTCTATATTTTGTAGTTATAGACTTTCCTTCAAAAAAGATGCGCCAATATATTGAAAATTTTTTCAGAAACAACATTAAAGTTTAAACAAGTAAAAATTGTATTTTTTAATTTAAAATAAACAATTTTTGGTTTACAAAAATCTGATATGAGTTTGAATAATTTGTTTAATCATGTCTTAAATATTTAAAAAAAAAATTATTTCTAAAAGCAATTTTGATTTGTATAATGAATATGAAAGGATACAACGTAAAAATTAAACAAAATTATAGGTCAATTTTGTAGTTAAAACTCAAATTTTTGAACTGAGAATTATTTAATGTTACTGATTTTTTTATCTAAATTAATGATTAATTTCAAAAAGTTAATGTAAAGTTACGCAATACAAAAAAATGTGTTTTAATATGTTCTGATACCAATGCACTTGGAGTAAGTGAAGCGTACTAAAGTCAATATGAACAGATTTTAATTTATCTAAAATCTTGTAAAGAATAGCCTCGACTTATATCCTTAATCATATATCTCTCAAAAGTTGAAAGTAGATTTCTGTAGCAATCATTAGTCTATATCAGTGTGCCTCAGGTGCTCCCTAATTCCGACTAGGTGGTCCTAAATGACACAAGTCACCCCCTTTTGTGGCATATCCATTAGCTAAAGTACCACATTGCTAACAGGCAAGCCCCGCAAACGCCACCCAGTGGCTGAACGTTAACCAATGATAAGCCCGGACGTCGATGCCTTGCGCTGTGCAAGGTAAGGGCATTGCGCGGTTTCACGGTTGAGCGACGTTTGTTCATGCTTAAAGATGTTGGAAGAGACAAAGAGGTGTATCATGATGTAAAAGAGAAGAATCGTCTTCCTTGATCCTGTCATGCAATTCAGATCCGGTAATAAAACAGTCAATTAAACATTGCTTCTCTCATCCGATTGTTCGTGACGTAATGCACTCGACATCTGTTTTTATTGCTAGACACACTCGTGTAGTTGGTGTAAATATAAGATAAGATGGCTTTTTTCTTTAATGTTTGCCGTAACTAAAATTCCTTTAAGTGTATAGACGACTATCAGTCGTGCATACGACATAATTTTGCGCTCTGCATGATAACTGCATCATTATCGTCTCGATCATTTCTGATATAAATCTGGAACACGATCAAAATTTCAGTTGTAATGACGAAAACTAATAAATAATTTCTTCGTCGTAATCGTCGTCATATCATCCGAAACCACTGATTAGAATATAATCAAATTAATTTTGTCAGGAGACAACCGAAACCATTGCTCAATGGTAGCTTAATTTAATTCACATTTCACTACCTTACAGTAGCGTGAATTGCCAAAAAATCATTATCTATACTCGCTATTTAAAGTAAAAAAAATCGTAGCGCAGTCTCAGTTTTTTCGCAAAATCATCATTCGTATCGTAATCAATGGCTCACTCTATAATCAGTGCAGAATATACGAACTTAAACTGCAACTAAATGCTACTTGAACTGAAATTATCCTCGGAAATAGCGTATAATCTTCACTAAAAATATTCAGATGTAATTACTGTAACAGGGATGTAACGAGATTTGATTTTATTAATTGCAAATTAAGCTAATCTGCTTAACCAAGAACCGATTAATAAGTAGAACACGATCGAAAGAGCGAATCTGTCTGAATGAGGAGCATGCTCAGAAAGAAATCGCAGGAATCCCAATAGAGTTTAAAGAGATGGAAAATGGTTAAGAAAGAAAATTTTTGGTAGGGCACGGACCGCTGAACTTTCACCTCACTTTGACTATTCAAGCAAAACTCACTGGTCCATGTAATTGAAAGAGACAATCGTATTAACTTGAAATCGAAGCCAATCCGATTGTAAAATGAAATTTCACTTCAGTAAATCTCAGAAGACAAACTTTGTAGTTTCCGGCGCTAAGAGAATATAGATTTTGATCTGTTGTAAGGGTTGGATCCGGAGGATTCCGTAGGATTACTCTCTCCCATCTTATTTAATCATTTTGAAATGCTTCCCCTTCCAGCAATTTTAATACCTCCTGCTACTGGGTAATAGCTGGTTTGTCTCTCTGTATTTTCCATTTAATATTAGCTTCTGAATTCTGCTCCGATAGTTTTTAGCTTAGTGAACATAGAATTATTAAATGAACCTAGAATAATCCGATTTCTTTTAAGAATTACGATTATAGATAATTCGAAATTAATTTAGAGTATTATTGGAGGTAAGTATACTTTTAATACTGGTTTAAAATTCGCAAAAAAAAAAAAAAAAATTCCAGATTTTTAACAAAGTTTCGAACGATTTAAAAATAAACTTAATCATATTTATTTATTTAATTTTTATTTTAAAATAATTGGATTTAAAATTAAAATATAATAATACAGTAATCTTATAACTACGTTATTAATTAATTTCGTATAAGAATAAAGGTAAGCTATATATTCAATACCAGATGATCTTTGGATAGTATAATCTTTGGTCTAATTGTCTCCTAAAATTTCTTAATATAAACCATAGATTAGGCGATACAAGAATTATTTTTGAGTGTGAAGGAATTTATATATTGTTATCTAAACACATGAAGAACAAAATTACATATTAATAAGATTCCAAAATTTTTGCCATTTACAGTCTATACAACTTACATAGTTGGAACATAAGTTTAATTTTATAGTTAAGAGCATTTTTGTTAAATTTATGTTCCTTTAAAAGTCAAAATCAATAGTATGAGCATTTATTGTGATCCAAATTGGTTTGATATATTAAATTGTATATGACGAGGTAAAAAGTATAAAAATTCATTCTACACATTTAAATTAAAATTTGAGACTTAATGCAATATAATATCTACAATAAGCAATATATCTTGTTAGTATAAAATTTCATAAAATTTATTGAGTGTAATTATTGATATTTTTGCATTGTTTTCTTCCCCATCAGATAGACCTAGTTAAACTTAAAACTTTTAATAGTTTCGTAATAATTAAGAACTGAAAGTTAATACTTATCAAAGTAATGGGCATAGGATTAAGAATAACATTTTTAATAGCATATACATAATTTTTAAATGTCTTTATTAATTACAAATGGACGATTATCCGAAATAATGTGACGTCATTATCAAACTTTCGCCCGCATCAAGCCAAATGACTTTATGAATCAGGTACCCTCCAAAATAAAGCTAACATAATTTGTGATATTAAATAAATGATTGCGGTGCCAAAATTGCCGTTTGATTTCCGTTCCGGCGCAGCTGTCCTGCTTTTGCATTATCCTAAGTAGACATGAGACAGGAGGCGTGTAATGGTGGTAATTTGTAATGACTCCTGTCTCCCTAATGACTGGAATACGTCATCAGCAGTTTCACTCCTCTTCTCCAACTGACTTTTTTTTATATTTCATATCGGAATATTTTCTTATTTTAGCATTTTCCATTTTTTCGTCTATTTATTTATTATTTAAAAAATATTTAAGCTATTATTTCTATTAAAATTATGTTCTTACCAAGCACTGTTGCCATTTCTATATAGTTTGATAATTACGTTCATTTAGAACGTTATTTTTTTTACTCATTGGTAGATTTAAGTTATATATTAAAATCTATGATATACTTTATCTAAAATATGATAAAATTTAAAAACTATTTTAATATTTTAATTTTAGAATTCATTAATCTTCTTGTAAATAATAGTTGTTATATAGTATTGATAGATTTGAGTTCTTATAGAGTACTATTGCAATACAGCCTACAAAAAGGAGGGATTTTTTAGCAATGAACAAATAAACGAAATTTATAATAATTGTTATATATGAAATATATATTAATATAAGTTTGTGGTAAGTTATTTGGATGCCTGATTGCTTTATAAGTTGTTATTATTCTTGATTAAATTATTTTATAACGTGTAAACATTGCGATAAAACACCGAAAATATCAATTTAACTTGCTTCGAATGTCAACATATCATTATTAACTTGGTAAAGTAACTTATTAATTTATTAAAGTAATTAAGTAACTTATTAACTTGATAAAATAATTTAAAAAACGTTTATAAAAATTTTAATTCTTTAGAATGGTGTTGATAAAATTTAAATTTGTATTAAATAAAAACAAATTTAAATTTATCACAGATAGACATTTCTTGCAGAATTTTTAATATTACTATTAAAATTATTTTCCAATATTTTTTATTACTAATAAAATTTTTAATTTATAAAAAATAAACTAAAAGAGCGTATCTTTTTTTTTTTGTTATCTAAACATTTATCCAGACGTCGTTCTGACTCGTGTTGTGTTGTAAAACACGTTTGAAGGACTTTTTTTATGGCTTTTTCTTTAAAATTCACTTAGAGTAAAAATTTAGTTTCTTAGATGTCGACACTGATAAAGTAAAAAGTTCGTTTCAAATTTTTACTTTCGATGTTTTATCCATTTCGCAATCATATGTAGGTCTATACAATATCGTTTTACCTTTAAAAGATGGCGTGTTTTGATCCAATAGAATGAGAAACCATCTGCTATTACTCTATAGACTTGTCTATTGCCCGAAGCTGGATCTTTAGATTTTTTATCATATCAATAGATTAATATTGTTGCGTATATTTCGTTCTTATAATTTCATTACAACTTACTTATTAAAGTTATGCAAGTAGGAATTTGTAAGCACATTTTCAATATATCAGTATATAAATCTGTAAATTCGTATTTAATTAAATATGCAAATCGGAACTAGAATTAATTAAAAAAAATCAATCACGAGCTATAAAAGTTTAAAAAACATGCTTAGCGGACTTTATTTTCGTGTAAGCATTAACTGTATTTTCTTATTCCCAAAGTAGCCAAACTAGCGAACAATACTTGAACAATTGCTTTGCTCATCCGTCAGAACAAGAACGAAATTGCCTGGACCTATCTCAGAAGCCTTAGGCAATAGGAAGAAAAGTGAATAGTCACCCAAGGTGTAATTACCGTACATAAATTCGTTGGAGTAGACGCCCAGCTCTATAATTAGCCCAATGCCGCCCAATTTGGAGGTGGCAGTCCGGCAATCCTAACGTTGTTGACAGCTCTTCCATTGTTAAAATGGACGCATGATGGACAAGTTATGAAATTCGATGGTATTAATTCTTTAGTTTGGTTGAAAACATTTTAAAAATTTTCTCTTACTTTTCTTATCGTTCTCTTTTAAAAAATTATTGACGATAACAAAGTAATAATTTTTAAATAACTCCTCATTAATTCTTCGAATAATAAAAATTTCCCGATTGGCTAATTTTATTGTCACTTTTTTCTATGATTTCTTATTTAATTATTTTGATGAGATGTGCTTACATGTAAAATTATAAATTAATTTAATAAAAATGATGATAATAAAAATTCAACAATTTTGCATTGTTTACTTTTAATCTTTAAAAAAAATTTTTTTATTTTGACGTCACGAACGGCATTTATATTTATGGCGCAATTTAATCTTGTTCGATGTCGAGTTAATTGATTGAAAAAAATCGTTGTATTTATTAACGAGTAAGAAAGATAAGACCAATTTAAAAGCGATTAAGAAGAATTTTATGTTTTTAATAAATCTAAATTTAAACAAATCTGACGTCATATCGAATCATCTTCACTAAGTTTATTCGGAGGCGCCTGCCACGCCCCTGGTGGCAGGAACTGAAAGGAAGAGACATAGCGCAGATGAATAACTAGTTGGGGCAGATGTCAAACAGACGATGAAGATATATGGTGTCGAGGTCAAAATTTTTGACGTCTTGATGAGTCTAACTTTCACCTGTCATAATGATTCCCTAACGTGACATATATTATTATATTTAAATACCTAAGAATATTTTCTTCTGACGAATTCTTAATATTACTTCTTAGACCTGTTCCATAAATCATGCGATTTCCACTTCCACGTGTTTGTCGGAACTAATTTGTTAGAAAATTGACAAATTGTGACATTTATGTCTTTATAAAAATTGTTAATTATAAAGACGCAACGGAATTATTGCTTTAAAAAAATGCGGATTATAAACGATAAATTTTTACCCATAAATCAAACTTTTGAAGTGAGAGATTTTTATGGAAATATCTGAGCTATAAATTAGCTTTTTTCTTTAAAACTACTTAAAAATAAATCTATAGAAGCATTTTAAACGAATGCATTTCGTTTTTTTTTTTTCTTTTTTAATAATGTATTTGATTGGTGGAAAAACAAAAAAATCTTTAATATTTCAATGTGTGTGTCTCACAATACAATAGACATTTTGTCTGAGGCAGGTGAGGAATTTTAAACACTGATTAGGCGTTAACTTAAGTCCTACAAATTAACACATCTCGGAATTCGCTCCATACACCTGTAATTACAAGTAAATGCTAGCTATCCACACCCTAATTATCTGGCTCCTAGGATCCCAACTCAAATCAATGATGAATGATGATTAATTGTAATTATTGTAGCCACTTTTGAAATTTTTAATAAACTTTATTGACTTTCATTTATACAATTATATATAATTTTGAATTGAAATTTAGAAACCTGGTTCTAATTCTGATGATACTACTGAAAGAATAGTGAGCTGGAAAATTATATGATTAAGATGAAAGATTCAATCATTTAAGTTCTTTTTTTATTCCTTAGTACACTAAGAAAAAGCTAATTCTGTATTGCCTATAGCATATTTTAGTTATGAAATCTTGCCATAATCAAAAATATTATGGTGATTTTATCTATTTTCTCGTGTCCGAATATCTGTTAGTGCCGAAACAATTGAATTACCATATTTTTTTATGAATCGAATAATGATTTTTATATACGAATAATTAAATATTTAAAATTTGCTAATTTTTTTCTTAATTTAGAGAATTAATAAATATATTTTAATATTATTATTATTATTATCAGATTAATATATTTTGAATTTAGATTAAAATTTTTTTATAAAGTGAAAGCTTGTTAACACCACTTCTATTTTAAACTTATTGAATTAATTAAACAATTTAGAATTATTAAAATGCGAATAATTAATTCACTTATGATAAAAGAAATAAATATGATTATAATGGAATTATATATAACGTGAATGTTATTGCATATGGAAAGTTTACGTCTTTACATAGCTCAACTAGACTGATAACAGATTTTGGATCTACTTATCCCTTTGACAAATTGCCATTGCAGGTCTGTTTATCCTTTCGCCTGAATTTTAATGATTCAATAAATTTCCATTCTTCTTAACTCATAGTTCCAATCAAGATAGCTTTTACCCACTTAGACCAATTTGTTACAGAATTACATCTTAATAAATTTATTTATGCTTTAAAGATATAAAAAAATAAATATTATTTGACTCTTCTTGAATATAAATGTTGTTATAGAATATACATGATTGATTAATTCTCAAACTATTTTTCTACTTATAAATTTTTCGTTTCTTAAGCTTATTATATAGATATATCATTATTAATTATGCATTTATATATCCTATAATTAGCATAAATATTAAATAAATAAAATTGATCAGAAAATTAAACTTATACTATTTTTATAATGATATATATGGAGAAAAATGAATTTTTTTTTTATTATTATTGAAATAAAAGAAAAGTTTCAGTTAAAACAAATTTAAGATAAGGGGTATATTAGAAAACTGTAATATGGTTAACGTAAATTTTAAAAAATAGAAAAAAATAATAGGAATTCAGTTCTAAATATTTTATTGCCATATAAAATTATTGTTTTGGAGGAATAACTTGATTAAATTTTATTGATTTTTAGAAAGTGAAATAATATTTTTTTCCAATGCATTATTGTATTTATTTTATACAGTTTTTTTTTTTTTTTAAATAATTTTTCGAAACATTGAACACTATTGAAAAATCTTGTTTTTTTTAGAGTTTTACTGTGTTAATTTTTGTAAATTAAAATTATTTGTAGATTTAATACAAACATAAATATTAAAAGAGGGTAGTAGTTGTAATTTTCACAACTTTTAATAATTGCAGACTTCTAGAAAACTACAGTATATTAGAAGTTTTTTAAACTGAAAAAATAGAACTTGTAAATCTCTCAAAATGCTAGTCGTCGCTACTATGAAGTAGTTATATCGCTAGCCTGAGAATATATAGATGTAGTGCGAATAAACATTAAAAAGAAAAAAAGCGATACGGTGGACTTTTAAAAATGACTGAAACTCTAAAACGTAGTATAACCATAATTTTCCAATATTTATGGAAATTGTTTTGGAATTCTTTATCTAATCTGAAGAAGTGTTAAAGCACCGCTGTGCTTCACTCTTACAGAGGAATTTGATGGAAGAGTGGAAGTTAGCATAGCTCAGTCGAGCTAGAAGTTAGCTTCTCCCCGATTGATACAACACCTGGTTGTTCGACGCAACTCCGGGTGGTTGGATCCCTAGGGAGGTTTGTGAGGATGAAGGCGTGAAGTACGGGCCACCCGGCATGATCCAACACACCCTGCAGTTAATTGGATACCTATGCATTGCAAAGCTTAAATTCCGCCCAAGATATCCGGTTTTCTGCTGTTTCTATCATTTATCTTCATATCACTCTTTTTTTTCAAATATTTAAATAAGTAATTGCTTAATTGTTTAAACTATAAACATTTCTGAAAGATTAAGATATTTTCAATCTACTTTGATAGAAGATGAATACTCAAATCTAACGAATTCGTTAACAAAAATCCTGTTTTTTGCCTGATAATTGGAAAGAATTTGATTCTTAAATTAGAAGGATTAAAAATTATTTTATAATTTATATGCTTAAATTTTATTATTTTTTATTATTTATTTATATCAATAAGCTTTAAAACTATAATTATCAAAGTCTTTTTCTTATAGATAGTGCGATGAAACTTGATCACATGATTCACAATTCAATTGTAAAATTTTTTCGATCAATATAATTTAAGAATTCTACAGATCAACTAATCAGAGGAATTTTATACATTTTAATTCAGATTCGCATAGCCATGTGTTTATTTATTTTAAATTTTTAATTTTTATATGATAAAATTTATAACCAAATCAAAATCATTTTAGCGTATAAAATTAGGAATAATTCATAATTGTTTCCTGTGAATTAGGCCCATTTGTATAGCAAATTTTTTCAGAACAACTTTTCAGTAAGTGGGTATAATATTGCGACACAGAACAAAACAAAATTTATGTGAATTATTATCGTTGATTTCCAAGAGTCAAAAGTGACTTCGTTGACAAATGTAACTAGTCAGACCTACATCGAAGGACAAGAAGCAACTCTGTTTTCCATCAACCTCCAAAAGCTAATTAAACTTAATGCTGTCAAAAGAGACGTTACTATCCAGAAAATAATGCACATTTCTTTTGCATAAATTCAGCTTGGTATATATTTTACAACCAAGTTTTAACTCGCAATAAGTCTATATAAACTCAGTAAAATGATAAAATGTAATAAAAACTAATAAATTTTGGCATTTTTTTCTTATTATCTAATTTATTAATCAAGCAATTTTAGAAATTTTTAATCATATTTTTTCCTTCAAAGAAAAACAATTAATCTTTATTTATTATCTTAAAAATACACTGATACTTTTTCATGAATACAAAATTCAAGCTGTATGAATAATGTGTTATATTTTCGAAGGCTGTTTGCAGAGCGATATCATTAAAGCAGATAATAAATACCAAATGATGTGTTAACCAGTTTCTGGAAGTAAAAAATTGGAAAGGAATTACTACAGGCCTAGACAGTAGGACTACATTCTTCATTAATTCCTCCCTAAGCTCAATACTTCTAAAATCTATAACTTGTGTCAACTCTACGCCTACATAAATTTTTAGATTTATGGTAGTCGTTTGTTAAATTCAAAGCTCATTCTTAAAGATATATACATCTTGAGGCTCTGGGTGGCTTATTACAAGATTACTTATTTAATCATCTGTCTATTTAAAAATCTCGATGCAAAGCACATTATAGATATGCACAGAATTAATTTGAAAAATATTGTTTTAACATCACCATATCTACTTAATGTCAAGGTTTCAGAATCATATAAATATTTAAATAATAACTTTTAATTTTAAATTATATAACTTATGTTAATATTAGCAGCAATTTTACTAAATAACGAAAGTTTCTGAAATCGCATGCATTGATAAATGGTAAACCCATAAAGTTGTAAGCTTTTACAAGAAAAAATAATAGAAAAATTTATTGTTTTTTTATTAAATTGTGCCATAATCAACACTTTTATGATTGTCAGCTGGGATCATATTAATTATTTGCGCTTCAATTAAAATATCAGTAACAAAAAGATGTAATCTGCTATAGCAGAAGGGCAAAAATCTTATAAATTGTTGAAAATGTTTTAATTATTAAGATTTAAAGCCAAATTTCATAACAGAAGTATCTGCTACATTGTTTTCGTTATTACTATAATATTCGTATGATCATTACTAAAAGACCTGTCTTAAATCACAGTTCCAATTTATCTTTTATGGTACATCAGCCTTCATCACAGTACCACTTCATTGTATACAAGATCGAGCCAAGGTAATTCCAATTTTAAGGATGTTATCCGGAGAAAAATCAGCAGAACGTAGGCTTAATTTGTCAAACGAACTATTAATAGGGCAGAAAGAAAGAACCATTTCATTTTTCATTCGGATGTCATCGCTTTGGAGATGCGGTCACGCAGATTTATTCGCACCTTCATAACATCATTAGATTGAAGGATTTTTCTCTGGCGTTTGTAGCACATTATATGAAGTAGCAACATGACTTAGTAGACGTAACACCTGCTAGCCAGATGAAGAGAGGGAGGTTCTAGACTTGGCAGGATAAAGAGATCTGATTGAATGTACTGATAAACCACTCAAATATCAATCACAGCTGTGCCTAGTCCTACATGTTGTCAGTTTTAGAAGGCAACCGTGACATTAGATGTGCAGACTGAACACTGAAAATTGCTTTTTTTTATTTTTGAAAAAGGAGAGTATTTCGTTCTTTTATTGGGCTCTCTATCGAAGACTTCATTTTATGATTTGGTCTGTGCGACAGGTCTTTGGTTTATACGAGAATAGTCAACCTTCTTCCTACCTTTTATTATTTATCAATAGCTAAACTTCTACTTAAAATATCTTTTAATATTTTAATAACGGTTTATAAATGAATAACTGTATTGTTTTGAATGACAATATCTGATTTTTATTATTACATCTTTAATATTTGAACAATAAAAAGTATATTTAAAGAAAGAAAATAATTTTATTATTCTTTAATATAATTTACAATTTGGCAATGCTTTTTTATACTCTTAACGATGTTAAAAATTATTTTTAATAACAATTAAGTCTCCCTTTTCCTCATTTTAGAATAAAAAAATTGTAAACAAGATAAAAAATGATTTTCTTAAGCAGTTTTTATTAAGATTTTATGTAAATTTTCATCTAAATTTATCGTTTGAAAATTAAAATTCTTATCGCTAAAACTAAAAATGGGTTAATTTAATTTTTTTAAAAAGAAATTTTGTTTTAGAATTGCAATAAAAATAAATTCAAAATTTTCAGATTCGTTAATTAACGAGATTTTCTATCAAAATGTCTCAGATGAATAAACGAATTACGTTCTTCCTAGCTATATCCGATCATTATAAGATCGTCTATGCTCATTTAGTCAAAGTTTCTCGGAAGGTCATTGACGTAACAAGAAGTCATCAAAAGCATCGTAATTATCCAGAATCCGTTCGAAAGTCGTTGCCAAATGACTTAAAAAAGCAGCAAAGCGACGATGGAGATCATCAGAGATAGGAAACGTCAGGCAATGATGAAGAGACACGATCTTCAATGATGATCGCTGGATCTCTCTGTTTAACAATGACTATTTTGTTTCGAACCGTATTTCTCGAGATGGAAAAGGTGATAAGTGTATACAACAGATGGCTTTCGACTATAACGCTGATGAGTTCCTCTACTTTTTCTGACTTTGAATCTTTTAATAAACTAAGAGTGTCTTATAATTAGAATAGAAGACTACAGTCTTTAAGACAGTAGACGTCATTCTACTATAAAATAAATATACAGCAATAAAAATATTTAATAAATGACTACAAGATTAATAGTAATCTATAAAAACGGATAGAAAATAATGTTAAAATTAGCTTTAACAATAGACCTTTATGTGTGTATATAAATATATAACTAGAATAGTTTCGCTATAAATCAATAATGTAACAAGATAAAAGAATTATTCTTAACTAAATGTCATCTTGTTCTTAATTACATAATATAGACATAGGTGCATTTGGTAAATTTAGGTAAAAGAACCGACATTTGTCTGGAGAGGCGTAATTGGCGATTTCAGAATTTCATGCGGAGAACATGTTAGCGGATCATGTAATCCATCATGGGAACAGGTACGGATGCAATGGATTTAAATTACAAGGCAGGGTGTCGAGTCCTTCAGTCAGTACGCTATAATTTAATGTACGATAACAAATGGGGGTGCAAGAGGTGCCATGGTCATCTTCTGGAAAAACTCTGAGGCTGGCTGTCCGCACTTGGACAGGCTATAACACTTGGGCGTAATATTTGGGGAAAAAAAGAGTCTTGAGAAACGAGACAGATGATGAGACTGATGCTTAGAAAATTTACTCAAATGCTCTTGCGTTTTTAAAAAAATCGGAATCATAAATTAGTTAAGTCTAGATGTGAAATGTGTGATTTTATAGCAAAGCAATACAAAGTCAACTGCTTTTTATATTATTTATATATACTTCACCGTTATGTCACGCACAAGTAATGCCTTCTTTTTGAACTACGACTTCCTGGCAACTGAAGAAATGATTTTCAATCACGAAATGTCATCTGATGCGACAAATCACTTCCTTCACAGGTTCTAATCACGAATAAATAGTAGACTTTGTGTTCCTAGCAATTTTAAGAAGAGAGAAGTTCTTTCTCACAGAACTCGTTTCACTACAGACATGTTTTAGATTGGATTTAATTAGTTCTGTCTAGCTGAATACAATGTAAACAGAATGGAAGAATAGAAGCAATAATTCATGTTTTGTTAATATAATTTTTTTAATAATAGTAAAAATTATTTTTGGAAAGAATTTTAGAATTTTTCGTAGCGAAAAGTGCTGTCAGAAAAGACAACTTTATCTAGTGGAAAAGGATCTGGGTAGGGCATCTCCTCGGGTAAAGCTGTATCAATGTATGGGTAATAACCAGATTACTTCACCTACATAAGGGCGTTGCTCTGAAGTGATGAACGTCGATTGAGCAACAACAAATTATTGAAGGATCACGTGTCGAGGTCAAAAGCAAGATGGAAATCGTGAAGTAACTGGTTGCTTACTAAACATTAGGTTGCAGACGTTAACCAACCTATTATTTTAAAACCAATAAATTTTTTTTAATTTCCTCATCCAAAGTTTGATCAAGTTCAGCTCTTTTGTCAGTCGTTATTACTATATCCTATTCAGGTTTTTTTCTTTCTTTTTTTTTTCATCGATTGATAATTCCGCGTAAGGTTTAATGTTTCTGGTCCAGTCAGACACAAAATCTTTCAGAAATTGAGCTGTTTTTTTTAAAAATCCGTTTCGTTCGAACTTCGTTCATTATAAGGTAAAAGCACCAATTATTGACCAGGCACCAATTACTGACCAGTCCATAAGCTAAACACGTATACCATAAAAGGAAATCGTGTTTAGCTTATTGACTGGTCAGTAATTGGTGCATGGTCAATAATTGGTGCTTTTACCTTAACGGGTTATTTTTAAATAAAATTCAAATTAAAGAAAACATCAAAAAGTGACGCTGTAAAATTTTTTTGACATTGTTTCGTTGAAAAATTATTTTTTTTTTTTTTTTTTTTGGAGGTAAAATTTAAATGACTTTCAAAAGTCAAAACTCAAAAATGAAAAGAATTAAATTTTGAAAATTTTAAGTTGGTGAATAAACCAACGCATAAAAAGATACATGTCACACTCATCCGAGAATGTGTCAAAACGTTATCTCCCATACTATTTAAAAATTTTAATAAACTTGAATGGAGCAATCATTACAACATTATTCAAAGCTTATACTGTGCGCCTTATCATCACGGCCATAATAACACATTTTTTCTTTCTTTATGCAAATCTTTTTGTGACATAATTACGGAGTTACTCGCTTCTCGCGCTTACAGACGTGTTGACAACTTAATTTTTGTTTACAAGTTTGTCTGGAATAGTCTGGAATTTTCTTGAAAGCATAAATGGGGTTGATAAATAAGATATCGGGCTCAAGGGCACCACCAGTCGATTTTTAAAAATTTGCTTTCCCGTTAAATTAAAAAAAAAGAATCTTGAAACCATACTGATTTTTTTAATTTAATAAAATATTGAATGGAATTCCGCAAGTTTTTTTTTATCTAAACCGGAAAGAATGTATAAATAAAAATCGCTAAGCAAATAAGCATTACACTGACGGTACGCTTTGATTAACACAATAAACAGTTCAAGGCAATGATGGACTTCTCGGACATTAACACTGGATTTCTCAAATTATTTTTACAACGTTCAATTTAAAAAAAGGAAATTATTTATTTGTGACATGCAAACAAGATAGGTTAATTTTAAACCGATTAATCTTTCACGTGCGAAAAAAGTTTTGCCAAAAAACAATTTCAATTTTAACATTAGATCAATCACTCTTTCGTTCGCTTGAGAAATATACACAGGGGAAAAAGAAAACGTCATCGTGTTTTCCGACACGAGCATAAGTCAGATCAAACTGAAAAAAAATGGTGCGTGGGTTATGTGTGGAAAAATGTATTTTCGAATAGTTCAATATCCCTAACAAACGATATGAG